>CAUYPK010171748.1:0-14962 GCA_963574355.1 Loris lydekkerianus | reverse complement strand
TGGATGGAGCTGGAACATATTCTTCTTAGCAAAGTATCTCAAGAATGGAAGAAAAAGTACCCAATGTACTCAGCCCTATTATGAAACTAATTTAGGGCTTTCACATGAAAGCTATAACCCAGTTACAACCTAAGAATAAGGGGAAGGGGGAAAGGGAGGGGAGGGAGGGGGGATGGGGCAGAGGGAGGGGTACTGGTGGGATTACACCTGTGGTGCATCTTACAAGGATATATGTGAAACTTAGTAAATGTGGAATGTAAATGTCTTAGCACAATAACTAAGAAAATGCCAGGAAGGCTATGTTAACCAGTGTGATGAAAATGTGTCAAACGGTCTGTGAAGCTAGTGTATGATGCCCCATGATCATATCAATGTACACAGCTATGATTTAATTAAAAAAAAAAAAAAAACTGAATGGGAATCCTGACTCATCTGCCCACTTCCTGTGGGCTTGGTCAGTTTACTAGAAGGTCCTGCCATCTCAGTCTTTCATCTGTAAAATGGGACCTACCTTTAAAAGTTGTTTGAAAGAACCAATTAAATGACTTACATAAAAAATGACTACGGGGCCCTTCTCACATTTTTTTGAAGTTATTGCATAATAAGATGTAAAGAAATAATTTCCTGTACTGACGCTTTGTAAAGAACAGAAACTTTCTTTCTCTAGATCTGCCTGGTAGAGTTAGAAGGTACTCAAGAAATGGGGTGTCTTTTCTGACCTGTCATTGCCGAGCTCCCAGGAACACTTGCTCCTTAGAGAAATGAAAGCAGTAGTGGCCAGCAGGCCCAAAGTCACCTGAGGAACCTGTGAGCCACAGGCTGGACCCAGCCACATACCCCATGGTCAGGTGCCACACCCAGGGCTGTCGCATCAAGTCCACCATGTATCGGTGACTGTCAGCTGTAGGGTTTGTCAGCAACTGTCACCCATATCTCTTCGTCCCGGCATTGGGGGAGGAAAAAGTTTGTGAGGAAAAACCAAGAAGCTTATATCAAAATCCAGATATTTGCATCTAAACCCAAAATATTGTTGCATAATAATCATCAAAGAGACAGAGAAAGAGCAAGCCTCGAGGTGCAGGGAGGGAGGTTCCAGTCTGGGCCACTGGAATCTCTCTACCTGCTCTCCCGCGAACACATCTACCCCAGCCGATACACAAGGCGGCAGCAAGTTGGCAGACCTGCTTTCAAGTTTTCAAGTGCTACCCAAATGCAAGCCATTAATTATCATTTCCCTGTGACTCTAAGGAATCCAATAGTAATTTCCTCTCACTAACAGGCCCTATTTGCCCAGTACAATACAATTCACCAATTGTCACCTCAGAAAGCTCTCAATGTGCCTTATTATCATGTGGTCAACAAAATATGCCTGCCGTAAAAATACTTAGCTAGTGCATGGTTTGTGCTTTGGAATGGGGGCTAGTACACGGACAATCCAGTTCCTGGATTGAAATCTCTAATACACAGCCTCAGGCGTGGGCCACTCTGGGCAGCTGCCTAGAAAGTAAGGCTGACCTGGGCCTCCCACACTGACAGCTATCCGAGTTATCCTGTGGGCTGGATTCGTTCTCTGCTCACTACCTTTCCTTGCTTCCCACCCTGCCACGAGTGGACTTCCTTTCCTCCGTCAGTCGGTGCTGGGCTTGTCCACATACTGTCCTCTGCCCAGTAAAATGTGGACATAAGTGACAGTGCACCAGTTCAGAGCTCAGGTCTTCAGAGAGATGTGTTTCTGCTCACCCTTCCTGGAATGCTGTACCATTTATGAGAAGACTGTGCCATGGGTCATGCCTGGTCCCAGCCTGGGTGACAGATGGAGCCCAGATACCACTGGCCTGCAGTCCCATGAGTAAGAAAACAATCAGTCATCGCTTCATGTCTTTGAGATGTTGATGTGTTTATTACACAGCGCTACTGGAACTGGTATCCGACTAACACACCCTGCCAGAGCTAAAGATTATGGGAGTCTGCTTGGTGTCTGATTCAGTGAGTTTTTTTGCTTTGTGTCTGGCTGAGTGAGTTTTGCCAGTTGGTGTCTGATTCAGTGAGATTTTTTGTACCTTCAGCTCTGTCACCACCCTTATTGATTTACCTGACTTGATGCTTCCTAAGAACAGAAAGATTTCATGGGAACGCTCTCAGGATTTGAAGGGAGATTGTTCCACAGCTTTCATGGGTAGATGGCCTTCTGACCAACTTACAAATGAATGTGAAAGGGAGGTATTGTCCTCGGTTACTGTCTCATCTTGGTTGAGAGCCCTAAATATTTCTGCATTATGGCCCCTCCATCTCCAGGATTTTCCCCCACCAGACTTTATGGGAAATAAAGACATTAGCCTTACACCATGTTTTTATAACTCCGTGTGAAACCCAAATCGTCCTAACAACTTTTGAATAAACTGTCAGAGACACTGGATGAAAATCTTAACAGACAATCTGGGCCAGAGAGAAATCTGGAAATGGGCCTGAGGCCGCCTGCTTCTTTCACTCTGCTGTGGACCCAAGCATGACTCTGGAAAGCTGCCCTCACACGTGGGGCCTGAGTGCCTTCTTGGGCAGAGCAGGGAGCACGGGGGAAGCTTCTGAGAGTCGGACAGATAGCTTGGTGTGTTGTTTCTTTGGGGTGATACTCAGTGACCTGAATAAGGAAACTGCTTGCTGGCAGTTTTTGGACAGAACATGGCCCAGAGCAATAAAGATTTTAAAAAGACTATCTTTGAGGCTTGAGGTGGTTTGGCAAGACCAGATCTCAGCGGGATCCCTGCTGCTTCTGCGAAATACTTGGAGAGCACACAGCATTGTTGGCTCTCACAGATGTTTATGTAGGGCTGACTTAAGATATAAATACCTCCCCCCCTCTCCTAAACAGCCCTGTGTCGTTTTATGAGCATTTAAAAGTCATTTAAAAGTCAGTAGAAAAGAAGATTAAGACTTTGCAGACATGAAAAACAAGAAAAGATAATATTTGTTGAGCACTTACTAAGTACCAAATATGACCTTGTGATTTTACATCCCATTTAACCCATATAAAAACCCTAAAAAGTAAATACTATCAAAAATTACACCTGTGGTGCATCTTACAAGGGTACATGTGAAACTTAGTAAATGTAGAATATAAATGTCTTAACACAGTAAGTAAGAAAATGCCAGGAAGGCTATGTTAACCAGTGTGATGAAAATGTGTCAAACTGTTTATAAAACCAGTGTATGGTGCCCCATGATCGCATTCATGTACACAGCTATGACTTAATAATAAAAAAGAAATTCCATTTCTTTTACTTAGAAAACTGAATTACAGATATAAAACAACTGGGCTGAATGCCCAAGGCTAGAAATGGCATTGGCATCTAAGTTCCCTGTCAATACAGCTCTAAAGCTGGTCCGTGTAACACTACGTTGGGTTAGAAAAGTGTCATGAATTGTGTCACCCATCTGATATGAAAGGAGCACCTCAAAGTTACCTGACACTGAAGAGAAATCAGCACGAGAAAGCACAGCCTTCTGCAAGAGTCCCTGATACTCAGGGAGCCCATGATCCAGACGGCATCTGACTGATTGATCAGCTGGTGAATTAACAGGCAGCTCAGCAGATCCTAGTGGAGAGCCGGCTGCTGCGGGCTGCTAGAGAGGAGAGTGGCGTCCAATCCCACGAGAAGTCATAGTCTAATATTAGAAAGGTATTCATATGTTTAAGTAGCAAGTGAAATGCTTTTTTCTTTTTTTTTTTTTTTTTTTTTTGGTTTTCTTATCTGTTAGAGGAACATGCCCAAAACATTGACAGCTGAAAGATACATGAGGTTTGCTCCAGCATGGTCCCCAGAGGAGCTGGCTGAGGGGGACAGGTGTGGGAGTCACCTAGACTTTTCTCCCTGTTTTTATACATGTTTAGGTATCTCCATAAGGAAAAGTTGTTACGGGATGTGGGACACTCTCGATCACCTCTTTTTCCTGATTAACAGTGGTCCTGCCTGGGAAGGAGCCTGTCCTGCCCTTTAAGCAAGGGGAGGGCCCCTGGGTGAATTGTGAGACACCCTCAGGTAACCCACAGGAAAGCTCACGGGCTGATTTCTGAAGACCCTGATGGCTCCTCAGAGCACAGAGCCCTGGATGTGTGTTCTGGACATTTAGATGTCCAGTTAACTGCAGCTGTGGACATCAAGAGAGTTTGGTTGGGCAAGGCAGGACACTTCAGGGATGACAGCATGTCCCACCGAAGGAGAAGTTGCCCAGAGAAGTAGCATCGTGTGCAAATTCTCTCATGCCCACAACAGGCAGCTGACCCCACGGGAGCATGCGGCCAACTCCAGTGTGGGCGTCAGCATGACAACTCGAAAACGGGTCTCAGGGTGGACTGTGGCCCCAGTGGCAGCTATTTAAAGTCTACATGGCAGCAAACAGGAGCCAGCAGGAGTGGTAGCCCAGGTATGGCAGGAGGACAGGGGTCAGGAAGAAGGGGTGAGGTGAGAGCCTGCTGAAAGGAGCCCCAGGCGCTCCTGGGCAGCGAGGGTCACAGAGATGACAGGCTGCCATGGTCTCTGCAGTCAAGGTCACAGCAAAACCTGCACGAGAAATCACAGTATCCCTAAGCGACTTCAAATGATTTGATTTAAAAAAATAATTGCCATCTTCTAGACAGATATAGTAAATAAACATTTACCACATCAAAGCTCACATGTAGGCTCACACGAAGGCCCACTTTCAATTTGCTATTTCTTTCCATTGGTGCTGTTTCCTCCAACCTCTCGCACAATTGTCTCCATACCTGTTCTGGGCTGTCAGGAGTGTGTGGTAAAGACTGACAGGTGGTAAAATAGTATCTTTTTAAATCCCTTCATTCTTCAAATGACACCAGAAAAATGAGTATCCTTTCCTCACTCCTCAATTATACTCCCTATCAAAGGTGTTTCATAAGGATACGCCACATACCACAAAATACCACATACCTCCTGCCATCCACAAAACGTAGATTGGGACAGGAAGTAGACCAGGAGGAAAGCCCACCTCACCCTGAAGGGCTGCGTTTCATTGTGAGCTGGAAGTGAGTATGCTGGGATTTTAGGGCTATGAGCAACAGAAGTTGCCAGCTAGAATGAATATACTTAATATTTTTTTAAATCACATTAATTAAGTCCATTTTGCACATCAGTTCTAGAAAAGATTTCATAGCCCTGATTGTGGAAGTAGCAACGTGGACAAGGAAATGTTTTAGTTACCATTTCTGTTTCTCATAAGCTGACATGTCACTACCACTCTCGTCACTGAATGAAAGAATATTCTATTGGAATGCTCCTTCTCTACACCACATGGGCTGTCACTATTGAATACTAGCAATCTGTTTATAATTCAATCAGGACAGATTACTTTGAGATGAGACCGGAAACTTCTTTAGTAACCATTGTCAACAAATTGATTCTTGTCCCAATAGCTAGATGACAAACTGGGAAGATCAACAGGACAGCACAAAATCTCAGAAATAACATCATCGGGGCGTCTGTCTGGCCTGCTCGGGTCCTTATTCCTGTCATTCTGGACTCTCTGATCCAACTAGATGCCGTTTCTCCAGACCCATTTGTCTTCCGAAAAGGAACCCACGATCCTGAGACTGCCTTTAACGTTTCCTTCCCCTCTGAGGGAAGGGCTCGGCCCCTCACTGCTTCCTCCCTTCTCAAACTTTACTGTCTTTTTGGTAATCTGCATGGTGAAAACGAAGCCTTGTTTGCTGTCTGATGTATTTTTCCTGCTTCTTTCCCACCCTTTGCCTCTCCCTGTCCTTAGTTCTCAGAGTGACACTCATACACAGACACACACATGTTCATGCCTGCACACGCGTGCACACCCACATGCAGACACACACACAAATCTGTCAACAGTCCCTGTGCCTCTGAGGCACTGTGCTCTTCTGGGCTTTCTGGATTGTTCCTTTGGCCGTCTTTTCTATTTGTCCTCCTCCCCAACAAAACTTTGTGAAAACATTAGCACTTCCCTGCTGCTCACGCGATAGTCAGAGGTTTCCAGGAACCAGAGACACCTTGGATTCTTCTCCCGCCACCCATTCTCCAGTGTGCCCGACAAAGATTTAGACATTGATACATTCTACTCACATGGTCAAATATCATTTGGATCCAGGAAAATAACAGAAATAAAATATGTAATATAGGACAAATGAAATATGTATATCATATAAATACATAATATCTAAACCTGCAGAGCAAGGGTAAGAGTCTAATAAAAATAAGTCATGAAGCTTTGGCCTAATCTAAAGAGCAATAAAGGAGAAAATAGATGCATAGAAAAAAGAGTCAAATAGAAATAAAAAGCAGGATGAGAAAAGGCAAGTTCCATGTGTCAATAATCACAATATACAAGAATGGATGAAACTCACTAGAGAACCATAGAGGTGGTCAACTTAAAACAAACAAAAAAATCATCCCTACACAAGCCAGAGAACCTCAGCTGAGGACATGGAAAGTTTCAACAAGAGATATAAAAATAAATGCCAGGTAAATATTAATCAAACATAAGCTCAGCAAATTATGCTGTAATCAGACAAGATAGATTCTAGGAAAAGCATGAAGAGGGAGAGAGAGGACCAGTACATCATGATAAAATGTCCATTCTTCAAAAAGCTGTTACAATTCTGAATTTGAATGCATCTACTAAAGTAATTTATGAAGCAAAAATTGTTGAAACCAAAATGGAGTTATCCCAGCCTGCCACTGGTACACACATCACAAAAGGAAATTTTGCATTACTCCTCTCTATTATCGATATGTCCAAACAAATAAAAAAGTCAATAAAGATTTAGCAATATCAGCAAACTTAAAGAAGTCATATAGTCAATATTGTGACCATATTTGGATAAAATTAGAATAAAAGAAGAAATCAAAGATAAAGGGAGAAAAGAAGATGGGAATAGGAACTTGAAAATTTAAATCAGGCTCGACACCTGTGGCTCAAGCAGCTAAGGCGCCAGCCACATACACCTGAGCTGGCGGGTTCAAATCCAGCCCGGGCCCACCAAACAATGATGGCTGCAACCAAAAAATAGCCAGGCATTGTGGCGGGCGCCTGTAATCCCAGCTATTTGGGAGGCGGAGGCAGGAGAATTGCTTGAGCCCAGGAGTTTGAGGTTGCTGTGAGCTGTGATGCCAGCTACACTACCCAGGGCGACAGCTTGAGGCTCTGTCTAAAAAAAAAAAAAAAGAAAAAAGAAAAGAAAAGAAAGAAAGAAAATTTAAATCACTAATCCAGAGAACCACTGAAAATCAGACTACAAAGTTATACAATGTGTTAATCAACCGTGTCAGAGCGTGTGATAAGGAGGCAGAGCTGCTCTCAAAGGAAAATTGACTGCACTAATGCATTTTTCTAAAAATGAGAAAGACTAAAAAAACAAATTTTCTAAACTTTTCACTCAAAAAGCTAGAAAAATAAGCCTATAGGAAGTAGATGAAAGGAATGAATAAAAATAAAAGAAGCTACTAAAGTATGAAACCAAACAATTAGAACTGAAACTGCTTTAAAGACCAGTAAAATAGGCAAAGCCTCAGAAAATCTGAATAATAAATTAGGAGAGAATAAACTAATATACTTAAGAATAAGAAAAGGAATGCAAAATTGTAGAAGAGTCTTTTTATTTATTAAAATTGGCTTAGGGAAAAGGCCAGTCATGCTGGCTGGCACCTGTAATCCTAGCATTTTGGAAGGCTGAGGCAGAGGAATTGCTTGAGGCCAGGAGTTCGAGACCAGCCTGGGAAACACAGTGAGATCCCAACTCTACAAAAAGTTGAAAAAATAGCTAGGTGTGGTGGCATGTTCGTATGGTCCTCGCTACTCAGGAGGCTTAGGCAGGAGAATTGCTTGGGCCCAGGAGTTATTCCAGGCTACAGTGAGGTACGTATGATCACACCACTGCACTCCAGCCTGGCTGACAGAGTGAAACCCTGTCTATACAAATAAGAAGAATAATGACCACTTAATTAAATAAAAGAATACTGACTTTAAGAAAAAGAAAGGCTGAAGAGATGATAAACCTTGGAAGAAATTGCAAAGGCAATTATTTAAAAAAAATAATAATACCCCAGGCCCACACAGATTTAGTGGTAAAGTACTAATGAACAGACCCTCTGAGTCAAAGATTATTCATAAGAACTGAAAAAGACGAGAAGCTACTCAATTTGTTTTACGAGTTAAAAAAATGATCTCCAAATCAGGAATATATATTTCACATGTATGATATATATGGTATGTATATGGAATATATACACATATATATGGAACATAGGATCCAATCTACAAAGGCAAAAACACCTATCACATATTTAGAAATAGAAATAAATAATATTAAAAATCTACAGAAAGAAAATTATAAAATTATACTAAAGGCCATCAAGGGAAGACCTGAATAGAGAGGCGTCCTGGAGTCTAGCAAAGGCAAGTTTACCCCAGAGCTAATGAGAATTAAGCCCGGGACTCCCACTTGGAGATAAAGCCCAAGTCTCCTGGGCAGCTCCCATTAAAGGCGGCATTCAGGGGTCCTGGCCTCTTTACGTTCTTAGTCCCCTATATCTGGTAACTATTGCTGCCTAACAAACTACTCTCAAATTCAGCAGCTTAAACAATAAGCATTATCAATTTCCTGACTCAGAAATTTGGGAGTCACATATCTGTGCCGTACCCGCTCACAGTCTCTCGTAAAGTAGTGGTTGACATGACAGCTGGGGGTATAGATGTCTGAAGATTAGACCAAAGCTGGAGGACCAACTTCTAATACGGCCACTCACATGAATGAGAGTTGGTGCTGGCGATTGTGGGCAGAGGCCTCAGTTCCCCTCAACATGGGCCTCTCCAGGGACGGCTTGCCTGTCTTGACGGCGTGGTGACGAGCTTCCACAGTCATACAAGAGAGGGCAAGGCCACTTAGCTTGTATGTCTAGCCTTGGGAGTAGCACACTGCCCTTTCTGCAGTCTCCTATACCTGACACGCATCCACCATTTTCCATGCAGGACAGAAGTCTAAAGAGTTTGAAGACCAGGTGTGGATCCTTGGAGAACATCATCAAAACATGGTGCCAAGTTTTCTAACGAAATGAAAAAGAGCACAGAGAAACACATGGGAAGTTTCTGTGGGTCGGGCCAAAAGTGGCAAACATCACTCTTACCTGTTGCATGACCACATCCAACCTGGAGGGAGGCTGTAAAATTATGTCCAGCTGGAAGAGGAGGAAGTGGATTTGGTAATTAGCTAACAATTTGGCTGCCCTTGTATAAATTCAATCATCATAGTAACAATGAATAAAAGAGAGAAATCAGATAAGGATTTCACAACAGCATTGGCACAGACATACATCAGCTTCTAATCATAACATAAATAAGATGAAAATCCTACTGGCTATAGTGGAAGGTTAAGGGGACCACGCTGGGGCCACGGGTGCTGAGGAAGGGAACATATATGTTCTTTTTTGATCAATCAGGGAAGATTTTATGGAAGGATAAGCATGTAGAATAGATTTAAATCAGAGGAAAACGAGTTAAAACTTAGGCCAGAATGAGGGAAGAGGGTGAACGAAAACAGAGAAGCCTGGAATCATGGCCCTGGGACGTGCTGGCTGATTAACAAAGAGAAAGAACGGAGGGTCAGTTACAGGAGACTGCAGACGTGATGAGCACAGGGGGAGCACGAAGGGTCAGCTACAGGAGGCTGAAGACATGATGAGCACAGAGGGAGCATGAAGGGTCAGCTACAGGAGACTGCAGACATAATGAGCACAGAAGGAGCTCAGAAGGTCAGCTACAGGAGGCTGAAGACATGATGAGCACAGAAGGGAGCATGGAGGGTCAGTTATAGGAGACTGCAGACGTGGTGAGCACAGAGGGAGCACGAAGGGTCAGCTACAGGAGACTGCAGACGTGATGAGCACAGAGGGAGCACAGGAGGGTCAGCTACAGGAGGGTCACAGAAATAAGGGGAACAGGCGTTCCGTAGGACGGGCTTTGAATGCCGCACCAGCATGCGTGCCTTTTTCCCTCTCTTGGACCTCACAGAAGAGGGTTGACATGCTCTGGTCTGTGACCCACAGGGCACCCCGGCAGCTGCGGAAGGGTGGGTACACTGGGGTCACTGGCTGGTGCAGGTAGAGCGGTCAGGGCCCTCTGAGGCTGCTCCTGGGCAGGTGGCCATAACTGACTGCTCTTGGCTCCGCGTCCACACAGGCCAAGATCTGCAGCTGCACCTGCTCCCGTGCTGTTATGGGCTCCATTTTTCCCTGGTACCTTTTGTCATACGCACCAGACTTTAAAGAGAGGAGTTTGGGCTTTTGTTTTTCAAAGGAAAGTTGGAAGCAATTTCAGGGTTGAATTTATTCTTGCCCTCGCCCTAGCGCAGATGCAGACTAACAGCCTAGTGCTGCGCTTCTAATCTGCACGGCTGCAAGTTTTTCCTGCAGGGCCACGGCCTCCTGCCGGCTGCAGAGAGGAAGGTGATGGTAACATAGCAGCTCCCATTCCTCAGAAGCCTGCTGTGAGCCCCGCACTGGGCTCAGCACTCACGTATGTTAGCTCCTTTAATTCTCACAGCCTTGTGGGGAAAAATTATTATACCCACTTTACAGATGTAGACACTGAGGTTTTATTTTTTTTTTTATTATAGATAAAAATATGCACCATAGATGTGGCCCGACCCATCACCCTCCCTCTACCCCTACCTCCCCCCTCCCTTCCTCTTCCTTGGTCCTTTCCTCATAGTCTTGTGGTATAGTTGGGTTATAGCCTTCATGTGGAAGCTATAGTTTAGCTTCATAGTAGGGCTGAGTACATTGGATACTTTTTCTTCCATTCCTGGGATATTTTGCTAAAGAGAATATGTTCCAGCTCCATCCATGTAAACATGAAAGAGGTAAAGTCTCCATCTTTCTTTAAGGCTGCATAGTATTCCATGGTATACATGTACCACAATTTGCTAGTCCATTCGTGACACTGAGGTTTTAACAAGATGATTTTGTACCAGACCTCACAATTACTGACAGTGACCTATGTAGATTTAACACCAAAGTTTCCACCAACCCAGCTGTTTCTGGTATCTCTTCTTGCCGTTCAATTTCGTACCATTTGCAGTTTTTGTGACTAAAATAACAAAAACTAGTCAATATTTTTACTGCCTCAGTTTTATTACTGTGTGAGAGTTAAGCAGACCACAGGCTCTGGAGTGAGACTAAACCACGCTTCACGACTGTCTGATGGCAAATGTAAAGCACACTTTAGTACTCGGCCTGGCATCCAGGGCCGCTAAAAATTGCCACCGTCTTTATTAATACAGTGATTTTGAGATTTATCGGGTTCATGTTAAGCCCCTTCCTCAGACTAGCACATTTCATTCTCACAATAGTCCTGTGAGAAGACTGGGGCTCACAGAAGCTCCGTGGATGCCAAGGTCTCCACCTGCTAAGCATCCTAGCTGGGATTCCAAGGAGACCTGAGTAAGAGCCACAGGGAATAACAACATGATGGCGAAATCAATTCCAAAAAAAATCATCCAGTCATTATTTGCACTCATTGTGGCTGCATGGACTGCAAGTGTCCATTTTAAAAGGAAAATAAAGCATCACTGTCCTTGGAGATCGTGTTGTTGAGTAGGTGTGTAAGGTAATTACACTGCAAGGCAGAAAGAGCACTGGGCAGCAGCAGAGGAGAGGTGGGGAGGCTGGGCCCTGGGAGGAGGAGGCTGCAGGGTGAGGGCAGCCTCTGAGCCAGACCCCCAGTGGTGAGTTGGAAATGTGGGGAGACAGTGGGAGAAAATCATTTAAGACTAAGTGAACAGCTTGAAGGAAATAAATAAATAAAAAACAACTCTAACCCTGGAGTTTGATGTGTTTCAGATGTCTAGTCTGTGTGGTTAGAAAAAGTGGCGTGTAGCCAAGGAACACAGTTCTTCACTAGATTAATAATAGCTGCAATTCTATAAAGGGGAAAAAGAGAGCCCGAGCCCAGTAAGTTGGGGAACATTGAGCTAAGAGCAGTTAAACAAACGTCTCATTTTGAGACTTCTCCAAAGTCTAGAGTGGGGTGAGCAGTGTTTCCAGCTCCCTGCCCTGAAGCCCTTCCGCAGAGGAGCATCTCAAAGGAGCCACCATCCAGGGAACACATGCACTTTGAAAAATGCAAGTCTGGGGCACAGGGAGGAAGAGACACAAGTGCATGCAGAGTAGAAAAAGAAGTGGAAAAAGAAATGAAACGCGGACGTGAAAGCCTTGAATGCCAGACTAAATCATTTTAACTTTTGTTTGTGGGTAATGAAGATTCTGGAGGCAGGAATGACATGGTCAGACACGTCATTTGGAAAGATTTCTCTAGTTGCTAAACGTAGGCAGGATGAATGAGGGGGGAGAGTGGACAGAGTTGTGAGACTATGGAAAAGTCGAGTTGAGAGATGACGGGGAGGGGAGCCAGGGGGCCAGGAGGAGGAGCCTCACTCCAGAAGTCTTCAGAGGAGGGGAGCAAGCGGCTTGGGTGCAGAGCCAGATGTGGAAGACAGCAGAGAAGAAACAGCACAGCACTCATCAACTCAGAGCTCACTTTTCACCTAAGGAAACAACCATGAGGAAAACAAAGATTGGGGCCTTGAGGGGGGTTAAGAGGGAAGATTACGGAGAGAAAATAATGAATTTGGCTCAAGATATCTTGAGCCTGAGGTACTCTGAGGGATCCAGGTACAGAGACGGTCAGTGACTGAGAGGGGTGTTGGCAACATCCTCGGAGTTTGTGCAGAGCTGGGACCAGACACTGAGAGTCATCAGCTCCTACATGAGAAGGAAAGAAACAGATAGCATAAGTTCCGCACCAAGCATATAGAGAAGGAAGGAACTCCTAAGTCTCCTGACCCTGGGGGAACACTCTCCTCTGCCCAGGACAGTAAAGTCACATCACTCTCCATCCATCCCTCCGCTGTCAGCACCCAGTTCTTCCCTCTGAGTCCCCTCTCTCCACCTTGCCCTGCAGAGGCTATCCTTGGAACTCAGTGCCCCACCTATGCTTGGTTGGCCCCTTCTGCAGATAGGCCCACCAATAAAAATCCACTCATCCTCATCTGGTTTAACCCTCTGAGGAAGCCCCGCCAGGAATAGATATGAAAGCTGTCACCTTGATCTAGGCTCCCCAAAGCCAACTTTGGGGACTCTTGTGCATGGTCTGGCTGCAGGATGTTTCCCAGAAATCCCTGCTGGGGAGTGAGGAAGGCAGGGGAGGGAAAGGGACCAGTAACGGTGCAAAGGAGCAAGTTCCCTCTGTGGTCACCTGGGCTTCAGTCCACTGGAGAACCATGGGTGGCTGCACAGAACGCACCTTGTGGTTGTCCCTCAGGAAGGGCAGCTGTGTATTTACCCAACAATCCCATCCATCCTTGGCCAATGCTCCTTCGCGATACATAACTCCCCAGAATATACAACTTGCTTGAGTCCAGGCCAACACACTCCCAAGTCCAAGAAAAGCTCAGGAATCCCCTCGGGGTCCCGGGAGGTCAGCAGGAATCAGTACACAGGGTTCTCAGAGATGAGCCCCAGAGACAAAGGTGGACAACCACTGCTACCCAAAGAGCCTGCTCCCTGTGCAGGGAGCCCTGGAGAGGAGAGAAGAGGGCTTCCCTCCTGAGAAACCAGCCAATTCCATCTCAGAGGAGAATCTGAGTCAAATGTGCTTATTCCGTGCAGTTTGCAGTATATTTTAATGATCTCAAAGTTGAGCAGTCACCACCAGCACCAAATTCCTCTTGGCACACGCACTCATTTTCTACGTATAGGTCAAAGAACTCTCAGCCTCAAATGAAAGCATTATTGACCAAAATTGTTTCAAATGTCAAATACACATCCCAAAGATGAAAACCAATCAAACCAAGGCTTAGAGAAAGTATGTGTATGTCGGACTTACCCTATAAATTACTTTTAGCTTTGATTAAATTCCTTTCTCTCTAACAAGTTTCTGGACTATCAATTATTATAATGGACAGGGCTTCTGGACTTCTAAAGGAGGCTTAGTAATTACATTCAAATGTATTCTTTCAAAACATGGTCAGGACCTGGCATTTGAATGCCAGCCTGGAGGGGTGAAAGATACAAGGAAGGCTGAACACAAAGAAATGGTTTAGCCAGCAAGCCTGATTCATGACGGGGTGTGTTTAATATTCAAAGACGATAAGCCCAGGTACTTATCATCATGTGATCTTTGATAAGCCTATCAAAAACTTAAACTTGGGGAAAGATTCCCTATTTAACAAATGGTGCTGGGTAAACTGGCTGGCGACCTGTAGAAGACTGAAACTGGACCCACACCTTTCACCTCTAACAAAAATTGACTCTCACTGGACAAAAGACTTAAACCTAAGACATGTAACCATAACGATCCTTTTCTTTATTTATGTGTTTATTTATTTATTTATTTATTTATTAGTATTAGATCATAGCTGTGTACATTAATGTGATCATGGGTACCATGCACTGATTTTATAAACAGTTTGACACATTTTCATCACACTGATTAACATAGCATTCCTGGCATTTTCTTAGTTATTGTGTTAAGACATTTATATTCTACATTTACTAAGTTTCACATGTACCCTTGTAAGATGCACTGCAGGTGTAATCCCACCAATCACCCTCCCTCTGCCCAACATCCCCCCTCCCTCCCCTCTCTCTCCCCCTTTCCCATATTCTTAGGTTATAACTGGGTTATAGCTTTCATACAAAAGCCATAAATTAGTTCCATAGTAGGGCTGAGTACATTGGATACCTTTTCTTCCATTCTTGAGATACTTTACTAAGAAAAATATGTTCCAGCTCCATCCATGTAAACATGAAAGAGGTAAAGTCTCCATCTTTCTTTAAGGCTGCATAATATTCCATGGTGTACATGTACCACAATTTATTAATCCATTAATGGATCGAAGGGCACCTGGACTTGAAACTATAAAGATTAT
>CAUYPK010171732.1:0-19096 GCA_963574355.1 Loris lydekkerianus | reverse complement strand
CCTCTCCTCTCCTCGGCTCTCCTCTCCTGCCCTCCCCTCACCTCACCTCTCCTCTCCTGTCCTCTCCTCCCCTCCCCTACCCTCTCCTCTCCTGTGCTCTCCTCTCCTCTCCTGTGCTCTCCTCTCCTCTCCTGTGCTCTCCTCTCCTCCCCTCCCCTCTCCTCTCCTCTCTGGCTGCCCCCTGGCTCACCTTCCTTTGCTCCTCTCTCTGTGGACTGCTCCCTGATCTCCCCTTTCTCCTCCCTCCTCCAGAGTTTCTGTTTTCCCTCTACTTTCTCTTCTGCCCTTCCCTCTTTCTTCCACAACCCTTCATGCCTCTCTCATTCTGGCCCCCATCTCCCTTTCTCCTCACTCTCCACTCTCTGGCCAAGAAAGGCTGCCACTCAATCACCCATCCTGCCACCCACCTGTCTAGGCCTCCCAGAAGCTCTGCTTAGATGTGGAGTAGAGAGAGACCTGGGAAGCAAAGGGGGTGGCCAGCCCCAGAGGCCCACCCTGATTCCCACTCCTACTGGGAGCACAGAGGATGGCTTCAGTCCCACCCTGACTTGCCTCCCTATCACCATGGCAACCACCTCCAGCCTTGGCCCTGGTGCCTATGAGGGGAGACTTTGGGCTCCAGCCAACCTCCCTTCTCCCAACCTTTCCAAATCTTGTCATCTGGATACTGCTTTCCCAAAGCACCAGGGGCTCTGGCCTGGGTGCCCTGACACCCAGCTGAGTTGGCAGATCTCACTCAATTCTGGGAAATTGTTCAATCCAAGCTAACCTGGCAGCCTCAGGAATAGACAAGAAGGATTTAAGCTGCCGCAGCCGCTTGCTCCCCGTCTCTTCCTGCGAGGTCCACTCTGCCCCCACCCCCGGCCACCCCCAGCTCCTCACCTTTTCCCCACCACCCCACAGTTCTTGGCAGTAATTATGGTGTGATTGAAGCTGCTCCGCAGAGAACTGCTGACACCTCTGTCTTTTTCCTGTAAACATGGAGAGATGAAAATAGACACTTGGAGCTGCTGTGAGTGTCACTTGGAAGATGTCTGTTGTCTCTTGCACAGCAACACGGAGGCTCAGCTGTCATTTCCTCCTTCTTTTTGCACAGTGGTTTGTATGCCGACTGTCAAAAGCCCCATATCCATAGTCTTTTAGCATCAGGTTTCTGTCACTGATTTTTTTTTTTAAGTCATTTTTTTCCCTAGAAGAAATACACAGAAATCATCTGTAGCTTCTACCCCTGTAGAGAGGAGAGGGAAGATCTTTAAAATGCACACACACACACACACACACACACAACAGCAGCAGCAACCTAAAAACAAGCTTTTTGTTCAGCCACAATTAACTTTAACACCTTCTAAGAAAAGGAGCAGGAATATTAATTGTGCTGATGTGTTTTATGGCTGCAGCTTCTCTTGCCCACAAGCCCTCCCGAGGCTGCCTGGGAAGGTTGACAGCCATGAAGCTGGTGCTGATGGCTCGGGAGGAGGTGGGTCCTGCCCGCCCTCTGCCCCACTGGGCACTCTCTGCTTCCCATGGTACTGGCCTCACTTACTGGAGGCATCTGTGACGGGCCAGTAGCTGGGGAACGTTGGGCAGGTCATAGTTCCTCCTTGAGTCCTAAACCCCACCTGTGTTCTCTCTCTCTGGACTGCTGGAAGGTGATCTATAATGGCTTATGTGGCCTACCGTGTTCTAGAGACAACGGTCAGCATGCAGGGCACACCAGGACGACAGTGTGTGTCGTAATTACCTTTGAGGTAGCTCTCAGAGACAGTCAGAAGGTAAGAGCAACAGAAACCTACAACCTTCTTGTCTTCCAGACAGGTTTCCTGGGGCTCAGTGTGGGAGCTGAGATGGGCCAAGGTCACACAGCAAAGCCAAAGCCATTAGTTGTGGGTCTTCTAGTTCCTAGTCCCAGCCCTGCAGATCGAGCCTAGACCATAGCCCACAGTTAGCCCAGCTAAAAACAGAAAACCAGGGAGGCAGGCCTGGGTCTCAGGGAACGGTAAATGAGCAGGGATCCTGGTATCAGCCCACCTAGGGTGGTGCTTCTGCAACTGTCTGTGGCCAGTGAAAGGACAAGCTTTGCAAGTTTCTGGGTTTTTCAAAAATGCAGCAGAAATAATCACTTGAAGGCCTTTTCCAGCCCAATAAGTATTGAGTTCTGGTATGTGCCAGAATGAAAAGACCATCAGGACTTTGTCAGTATCTTGCTCTTGGGAAACCACTTTATTCCTGGTGATAAAGTTTCCTGGCTGAATGAAATCTTCCCGTTGACATTGTTTCTGCCATCTTGGAGACAGAGGTTTCCTACCGTTCTGCACACATCAGTCTTTCTAAATAGACCACTGAGCCATTCGGCCTTCCTCCATAGCTTGGGACCACCAGGAGCCACATATTTGTGGTGCCACCTGCCCCCCCAAAGAAGTGACCTGACTTCCATGCTGAGTTCCTGTGTCCCCCATTCTCAGGCTGTCAGGGAGGGCTTTCCTCAGCTGACTCCATCTCTAGCTCCTTCTATCGTGGGGCTCTGAGCTGCTCTGTGGACTGTCCCTACAGGAGTAAGGGGGGGGGGGGAGGTGAGAGAGGGCAGAGGGACTCCCAGGGAGTTGAGGGCTTGGGCCTTCTTGAACAAACTTGGGGACATTGGTGAGGCCATTTTCTCCTCAAAGGTCATAACTAGAATCAGAACGGAGGAGACTGCCTGAGAGCTGCTGCCCCTGGGAAAGGCGGATAGGCTCTTTCACAGCACATGAAACTCACGCACCGTCGGTGGCCATGGGGGGCTTTTATGTACATGTCTCCTGAGATAGGATAGAGGATTTAGAGGCAGGAGAACCAAGTCCCAGTGCTCTTCTGCCAGAGCACACCTCAGAGCCACAGTAAGAACACAAGCTTTTCCTGTGAGATGACAGCCGGTGCCCCAGCCACAGGCGTCCCCTTGGTGCCCTACTGAGCACGGACTGGCTTTGCCAAAGGCCCCAAGAAGCCACGTGGAATGCAGACGGGAGACCCAGAGGCTGGTCTCATTCCCCCTCTTGTCAGCTGGGTGGCCCAGGGCAAGTCATTGCCCTCTCTGGGCCTCAGAGTTTTCATCTGTAAACCAGGGTGTTAGACGAGATCAGTCCTGCAGGGACTGCCGGTGAAGCCTGGGGTTTGCGTCTGGTCCTCCTGGCAGGCGGCTCCATCTCATCCCTGCCCTGGGCTTCTGCCCAAGGCTGTGTCTGAATATTCGGTTTGTAGCTAACGTAAGGAGACCATGGCACTGGGTTGGTCCTAAGGATCCTTTCCTGTGAGCTCTGACATTTCTGCGACTCCAGGACCTAAAGGTCAAAGATGAGTTTTCCTTGGAGGAGGAAACTTCTGACTCAGCCTTGCCCTTTGTCCTTTAGAGTTGAAAACATCTTTTCTGGTTTGCTGTTGTTTCTTAAAGCATTTTTAAAATTGTAGTAAAATACACATAACATAAAATTTACTTTTTTTTTTTTTTTAATTTACTTTTTTAAGTGCACAGTTGAGTGACAATGAGCACGCTGACATTGTTGTATGACCATCCCTACCATCCATCTCCAAACTTTTTCATCTTCCCCAGTTGAAACCCTGCCCCCATGAACACCTGGCCTCCCACCATCCTACCTTAGGGGCCTCACACGTCGGTCCTGCAGGATTTATTTGTGTGTCTGGCTCATTGGACTTTACATAATGTCCTCAAGGTTCATCCCTGTTGCGACATGTGTCCGAATCTCCTTTCTTTGTATAGTCGAATAATATTGCATTGTACACACTGACCATATTTTGTGTATCCCTTCGTCCGTTGATGGCAACTTGGGTTGCTTCCATCTCTTGGCTGTGGTGATTAATGCTGCTACAAACACAGGTGCACAAATCCTTTCTGTGGTTTTTAAAGCAGCCAGTTAGGGAAGACGGTGGTGGTAAATTTTCAGGTAGCTGAAACCTTGCCCCTTTAATGCTATAACATTATATGGTGGGAAGAAAGGACATTTGGGCAGTAGAATTTATGGAGATGCTGGTCTCATTCCCTCTCTTGTCGGCAGCTGTTGTCCCCCTCTGTCCAGACAGCAGATGCAGGGCAGGTTTGCCCAGGGACAGCTCTGCTGAACCCATGTGAGAGGCCACTTGGGGTGAGAAAGACCTGGCCGTGGGGTGTGGGCAAGCCTGCCTTTTAGTGCCCTAGTCAGCCAGGGCCAGGTGCCTCTGTGACACTCAGACCATTTTATCTGAGCAAGTTTGTTTTGCAAATAGAGAAAATGGGCCTGAGGTGACAGGAAGGGTCCTGAGCAAGACCCTGGCCACTGACCTTCCAGGTTTGGGCCTCCATGGCCAATTGACCCACAGGGCAGCAATGGTCAGGGACTCGGGGACCTTAATTCTGTTCCCAGCTGCACGTCAGGCAAGTCCTGTCTGGTGGACTCATTTTCCCCATCTGTACAGTGGGATTAGCCCTAGTGATTGCTCCAGCCCTCTGCCACCCCAGTGGTCTCAGGAGAGCCTACAGGGCCCACAAGCTGAAGGTGTCACGTGTGTATACACGTGTCCATGTATGTGCACAGCCATCCCCCTCCCTTGGCTCCCTGGTGGAGGGGAGGAAGGGATATTTGGGGCCCTGGGCTCTACCATAGTCGCTTTAATTACAGGTTTTCAGCCGCGGGCCGGTGGGCATGCATTGGGAAGGAGGGGGAAGCTGCTCCGAAACCCTGTCATTTTCCAACGTCTGAGGGCCTCTTCAAAGGGGGGCATCTAGACATTTTCTCCACAAGCCGCAGAGTGGACTGTCGTGGCCCCAGCATGAACATAATGACAGATGCATTTTGCAGCAAGCTGGGAGTGAATGGGTCCGACTGGCTTGTCTCCTGTCAGACGAGTCATTATTATTTTTTTTTTTTTGTCATTTGCTGACAGTTTGGGTTTCATGCATTTCTCTCTTTTTTCTCCTTTTCCCCCTGCCTGGAAAAATGGCTAGGTATCTACGAGACCCCAGCAGGGACTATCCTTTACCACGCTCATTTAGACATCGAGGCCTTCACCATGGATCGGGAAGTACGCAAAATCAAACAAGGCCTGGGCTTGAAATTTGCTGAGCTGGTGTACACCGGTGCGTAAGACCTTATAGCTGTCCCCCTCAGGGTCCCACATCCTCTTCGGGCTCTTGAGCTTTGGCCTCCCCTCCCTATCAGCACCCTCCTCCCAGCTGCCATCCTCCGGTGAGACCCTAGAAAGTGCAGGATGAAGGAGATTGCAGGACAGTGCAGGGGACAAGGAGGGGACGCCAGGACCTGCCTTGTTCGTGGGGTGTCAAGCAAGATGTGCCCGCCCCCAGAGGTGTCTGGCTGCCTCCACCACCTGTGACTTGCACAACTCAAGCAAGGCCAGGGAAGCACCAGGTGTCATTACTGTGGCAGCTAGACTTTATCCAGCACGTGCCAGGTGCTGGGTGCTGTGTGTGAACTTGTACCATCCCATGGAGTTCTCAAAACTTTCCTAGGAGGTCTGCAGCTCCTTTCACAGGTGAGGGAACTGAGGCACAGGGGGAAGGATCTTGTACAAACTGACACAACTAGAAGTGACCCAGCTGGGTCTGACCCCAGGTCAGACTGTCTCCAGAGAAGGCCCAGAGCTGCTACATGTACTTGCCCAAGGGGGAGGCTCCCCTGACCAACCACTCAGCCCAGCCCTGGTCAAGGAGCAGGCGGGAGCCAGATCTTGACCATGAAGCCATTGGGGTAGCCTCAGGGCCTGAGCCTCCACCGCACACACAGCCCATGTGTGTATCCATCAGGCGTGACATTAGCACCAGGTGTGGGTGGGTCCCTGTCTTATAGCCAAGGAGACGAGTTTGCACCTCTTGCCTGTTGTCACAGAGTTGGAACCCAGGCCTCCTGACTCCAAATCCAACCCTCACGTTTATAAATGAGGTCCTGGAACTACAGTCCCTAGGTCAAATTCAGCCTGTCACCTGTTTTTGTTCAGTCCAGGAGCCAAGGATAGTTTTTATATTTTTAAATGGTGAGGAAGAAAAAAAATATTAAATGCTATTTCATGACATGTGAAAATCATATAAAAATTCATATTTCATGTCCATAAATAGTTCTATTGGCACACAGCCAGTCATTTGTGGCTGCTTTGCAGCTACAATGGCAGCGTTGAGCAGTTTTGAAAGAGACCGAATAACCTGAGGAGTCTAAAATAAAAAGTGTTTGCCAGGTCAGCTCTATAGCATATACATGTCCCTGATTTAGGGAGAAATTGCATTGAGCAGCCCTCTGAGCCATAGGGGGACAGGCTACTGCCTGGGGCTGTCCTTGACATCTGGGGGGCTCAGGCAGTAGGGGACCTGGGAACAGTTACTGACAGATACCTGGACAAGTCCTCTCCCCCTGTCCTCCATTCCAAGATTCTGTTTTCTTTGACCCCTCCTAAGCACTGGAGCCCATTTGGGATTTCAGGAGGGATCAGGGTTATTTATTGGCTGGCATTATTTCTCGCCACCATTGTTCTGGCAGCTTTGAAGCCAAGTCAACCCACCCCCTTCCCAGGTACAGACAGGTGTTTAAATACCATTGTCTCCTGTGGCTCTGCAGCTCAGCAGGATTTAAAGGCTGAAAGTTGGGATTTTCATTACAAAATGGGAGCATCATTAAGACATGGCTGCAGTGGAGAGAGTACCTGGTGGGGCAGAGGCCGATCCCACAGCAGCCTTGCCTGCCACTGACCCACTGCCCTTGCTGCCAGGCCCTGGGCTGGGCACCTGATGGGTATTATCTAATCTTAGCTGCACAGGCATGAAGAAAGCAAGGCCCAGCAGGTGAAGACATTTGTCCAAGCTTTCATAGCTGGTGACTGGTGGCTCTGAGCCCAGGACAGGTGGCCTCCGAGGCCAAGCGCTCATCAAGGAGAGAAGCACATGGACAGGGCAGCCCTAGGTGTCTGGGGCAGGCACAGCTTGGCTCCTGGCTGCGAGCATGGTCATGTACTCCAGGCAGTCTGGGGTGAGTCCCTACTCTGTCAGCCCAGCTACAGACCCTCTAAATCCCAAAATGAGTATAGCCATTAAGAGATTTCACAAGGAACAAAACTTCACAGTGGAGGAGAGGGAACAGGACAGGGGAGCAGAGGCTGACCCCAGGTAGTCATCACAGTATTAACTCTGCCCACCCCCATATAGGTCAAGGGCAGCCTCAGGCAGCAGCCAGTCCCCTATGGCTCAGAGGACTGCTTGGTGTGATTTCTGGTACACACCAGGGCCTAACTTGAGCATGCTATGGACCTCCCTATGCCTGTTTCCTCATCTGAACAGTGAGGATAGTAACTGTCGCTGTCTCAGATGAGGGCTGAGTATCTGCAGATTTGCAAGGCCTCTGAAGGGTGTCAGACTAGGAGGAGTGTCATTGTGCATGAAATAACTATAAGTGCCTGGCATGGTTTCCAAATGAGGGGCAGGAGACTGGGGGCCTTGCCTGAGGCTGCATTTATGATCTTGGGCAGGCCTGTCTCCTCCCTGAGCCTCACTTTCCCCTCCTATAAAATAAATGGCACCAGGTGGAGGGCGCACCAGGCTCTCTCCTCTGTCCTGCCTAGCTCCTTGTCAGACTCTGCATGGCACTTGGCTTCCCTGGAGCCCCTGTGGCCTCGGGGCACAGATGAAGATTCTGAGGCACAGGGAAGCCCTCGTGCCAGCCCCATCCCTAGGTGCCCTGGCTTCTGTGACCACTGCGTCTGTGTGTTGTGTCAGCCTGTCTACCTCCCTCTCTTCTCCCCATCCCCAAAAGTCCTGGTCTGGTTGTATGAGATTCAGGCAGACTCTCTCCCTCCATGGCCAGCTTCCAGGGTCAGCCAGGGAAACCTCAATTCCAGGCCCTGGAGGGGCCCAGAGGGGCATCTCATTTAGGGGCCGTAGCTCACCTCCCCTTCCTGTGTCTCAGTTTCTTAGCAATAAAATGGGTACAATGGATGACTTGCAGAGTCTTGTCCCAAGAAGACAAGATCCCCGTGCAGAGTGTTAGGCAGGGGTGGCATCTGTGGCTCAAGGAGTAGGGTGCTGGCCTCGTATACCAGAGGTGGCGGGTTTAAACCTGACCCCTGCCAAAAACTGCCAAAAAAAACAAAAAAAAACAGTGCCAGGCGAGACCCAGTGGCAGGGAGGAGTCTCTCTGGCTGAGCCCCAGGCTCCGCCCACAGTACATCACAGGCCTGGAAAATGCAGGGTCTCCCCCCATGCAGCTGGGCCAGGCTCCCTTCCCCACTGGGAAAAGAAAACCTGAGGGGAGGGGCATGGAGGCAGAAGATCCCAAGATAAAGCCCAGGCCAGTTGCTCCCAGGCAGATCTCTGTCCTCCCTATCTCTGGCTCCATCTCTGGCCTGTCTTCCAGCCTGGGAACTTAATGGGCTAATTATCCCAACTCAGAAAGATGGCTAAGCCCAGGACATGGGGCTGGGGGGCGGGGGGGAGGCATCAGTGGTCCCTCCCATAGGGGGTCTTGTGGTATATTGGGAAAACCCTGGGCCAGAGTTGGGAGAGCTCTCTCCAATCTGGGCTCTTCCACAGTCTCGCTGTGTGGCTTTGGACAGGCGCTCTTCCTGTCTATGTCCCTGTCTCCCTGTACTCAGTGGGGGCCAGCAGAGGTCAGGCAGTCCAAACTGCAAGTACCAAATGTGAAGAGCCCTGTGTGCATTCTCTCATTGAACCCACACACACCCTGCAGAGTGCTTAGTAATATCTCATTGTGCAAATGAGGAAAGTGAGGTATAGAGAGTTATGTCCCTTGTCAAGGTGGGGCTGGAATGTGAGCTCACATGGTGGGACACTGCAGAGTAAGGAGCCAACCTTCTCTCTTGCAGCCAGCCCCAGGACCCCATCCCAGAGAAGGTCTGTCCCCTTTCCCACGGGAAGCCTCAGCAGGAGCAGGTGTGCTGGGCCTCCCACAATAGCTGCAGCCCCTGGGCTGACCTGGCCCTTTATCAGGGCGGGAGATCATGCGCCATCTGGCCCTGCAGCTGCCCAGGTGGGCTCACCTTCCCGGCTTCATTTCAGGGAAACCCTAGCCTTGCCTGTCCCTCCTCCTGTGTGAGGCTGCTTGTCCTGCCTCCCTCTGCAGAGACTAGAGAGGAGGCCCAGGGCAGTCTGGGAACTGGGCACTGCCCCTCCCTGGTCTTTAGGGCTCTGAGCACAGGGCAGCAGGGAGAGGAGAGTGTATTCCTCAGGCACCTCCCACCCCCATCTACAGACCACGGGATGTTCCTGTCACAGAGGGGAAGCGCTGAGATTATCACAAGAAGCAGAGTGGTTAGACTTTGGGCCTGCAGAGGTCAGGTCCAGGCTGTGCATTTGCACCCTGCGTGCTGGAGGTGTTGGTTCCTCAAACTTCCTGAGCCTCCCTTCCTCGGCCCTCTGCTAATGTGTGTGAAAATATTAGCAGTATGTAGAAACCACCTGCTGATATCCAAGGGGCCTGTGTATGGTAGGGGGGCTCTTCCTAGGACTCTAGTTTAAGTAGCCGCTGAGTCACCTGCTCTGTGCTGGAGGCTCCATTTGCAATGTTGTTATGTCAGCCTCACTCACTAGATGGGGAAACAGAGGCACAGAGAGGTGGAGGCCACACACACCCATGGCTCCCTGACCCTGAGCACCACCCAGACGCCCATACTGGGCACCCACACCACGGGCCCTGGGCAGCACGTGGCTCTGAATCCTGTCTGAGGTTTCCTATTGCTCCCATGAGATTGGAGTCCCTAATGGGCCAGAGATAGAGTCCTTTCTCCACTGTGTCTCTAGCGCCCAGCCCATTTCACTTCCCTCCTCCTGACCCTTTGGAAGTGACTTAAGTGGTCACCTCCTTACCCATGGGCCCCTTGAAAAGTTACTAGACAAGGATATGAAGGCACGTTCCCACACACAGTCATTTACGTGACTAAGGCAGAGACCCCAGAGGAAGTCAGGGTCTGCCACAGTGGGGTGAGGCATGGGGCACCTTTCCTATACCCCAGTCCTCCCCTGCCCTGGCCCAAGGCAGGAAGCACAGCAGACCTCCTTAGAGCCCTCGCATTTTCTGGCAGGTTTCTGGCACAGCCCCGAGTGTGAATTTGTCCGCCACTGCATTGCCAAGTCCCAGGAGCGGGTGGAAGGGAAAGTGCAGGTGTCCATCTTCAAGGGCCAGGTGTATATCCTCAGCCGGGAGTCCCCGCTGTCTCTCTACAACGAGGAGCTGGTGAGGTAAGTGCTCCACACCTTGTTCTGCCCCCCAGCTGGGCACCGGGGGTCACATCCAATGTCTCTTCTGACTGGCTTTCTCAACAACTCTGTTCCTAAGCACAGGCCAGGTGCCGTGCAGGACACAGAAGCATACCAACACCATCTATGCCCATGTGGAACGTACAGGCAAGCTGGGAAGAAAGGCAAAGATCAAACCATCACCAGAATGTGCAGTTAGAGTAGGTAGTGATGGGCTATGGGGAAGTACAGGATACTCTGGCTGGGTATAATAATTTGGGTTATAAAGCTTCCTTGCTATCCAAACAATGGCAGGTAGAGGGGAGCTGAAGCCAGATCTTATAGGGAAAGTACAAGGTCAGAGCTGTGATTTTAGAGGGTCCTTCTGGCTGCTCTGGAGAACAGATTCAAGCGGGGGAGTGGGGGCTGACAAGGACACGCATGGAAATGCTGGTCGCTTGGGCCAGGTTTATGGTTCTGGGACTGGCTAGCAGCAGGAGTTGACAAATATTTAGGAGGTGGAGTTGAAAGGGCTTGGATGTAAGAAGATGGTGTTTGGGGTGGCGTGAGTAGCTGGGTACGTGTGGGCGGCAATCCCTGAGTTTAGGAGACATCTGGAGGAAGCATGGTGCATTCAGGTTTAGATATCTTGAGTACAGGTGAGCCCAAGAGAACTATCTGGTCAGCCGTCAGACACATGGATCTAGAGTTGAGGAGAAACCTGGGTGAAGACATCGGAGAATTGTAAGCCTGGGCCAAGAGGAGAACACCCAGGGGACAGTGTAGAGTGAGACTAGAAGGGGACCAGAGACCTCAGTGGCCTAGGCAGCTGGTGACAATTAGCTGCTCCTGTGTCTGCAACATCAATGAGAGAGTGGCCTGCATCGATGACCAAGGCGTCCTCTTTGGAGATCACCTGGCCAGACACAGGGTGGGGGCAGCCTCCTGTAGGACAGACAGCCCCTCCTGGCATGGGGCTCCCAGCTGAGCTCAGGCTGAGGCCATCTCTTTCCCTCGGAGGCCAGTTGGGAATTAAAGTGCGAGTTTTGTTTGGCAGTCAATATTATTTTTTTCTTTCCCTTCTCCTTGCCATGTTGAGTTTCTCCCCCCTTCAATCTTTCTAAACACTTTATAAGCCATAAATATAACTGAATCAGTTTAGATCAGTCGGGGTAAATGTCAAATTATCTTCTCTCTTTCTCTCTCTGGCTCTTTCTTCCCTCCCCCTCCAAATCAACAGCCTCTAATAATCTGTCCAACCCTTCATTAAGCCTTACAGTCTCACTCAGGGAGATTAAATGAATAAAGTAAAAAGGGAAAAGGGAAAAAAGAGAGAAAAGCAGGAGCATTTATTCTCACTGTGTCTCCGACCATTTCCCTTTTCTTTTTGATTTCTACATCGCTGACTTGAAAGCCCTTGAGTGACAGCGTCACAGGGACCAGCGAGGAAGCCGCGAGAGGTAGCAGAACTGGAAATGCCGCGGCACAGTAGGTAGAAAGTAACGTAATTATAGAGCAGGTCAGAGCCACTCGAATGAGCAAAAATAAAAGCACAGAGGTTTTCTGTAGACCGTCAGGGGAGGTAAAAAAAAAAAAAAATCATTGTAAACTCTTTTTCCACCCCCCTTCCCCAAAACACAATTTTAAAAGGAGGTTTTCAGTTCCTGAGAAGCACCCTTGGAACTCTCAGCAGTTTTGTGGGGCAAGCCTGTCCCGGCTGCCAGCCTCTGCAGGTGCTGGGGGCCCATCCCGGGCAAGGGGGTGACTCAAGAGAGATGGAGGGAAAAGGACAAGTGGACGTGGGGGAGGGGCTGCGCACCTGCCTTCCCCAGCCTTTCCTGGGCACCTGCTCTGCACAGGGAGGGTGCCCAGTGGCAGTCTGGAATCTTCTCCCTTTACAGGGAACACAGTCCTGGTGGCTTCAGTGTCTGAGCCTTGGAGGGGCCACGGGAGTGGAAGGCTGGGGCTTTATGTGCCAGCTTCAAGACCAGATAAAAGTCAGGGCCCAGGTGGGCTTGGGGATGGGGGAAGAGCCTGACTCCTAAACAAGGCACTGGGCTGACAGACACAGAGCCTCATTTGTTCTTGCACCATCTACCAAAAACAAGTCAGAGGCCCCAGCCTTAGGGTCCTGAAAAGTGCCAGATCCCCTATTCTCAACCCCATCCCTCTGGAGAGGGCTCCTGAGGGGACAGCCCACCTCCTTGTCAAGGGGAACCTTGAGTCTGCTCTGTCCTGAGGCTGGGGTTCTGTAGGCAAGAGACCCCCGTCCTCTCAGGGGCTCAGAGTGTGGCCCTGTAGAGTAGGGCCCCTGCTCTACACCCTGCGTATGGCAAGGGGTGATGCATAGCTTGTGTATGCCCTGCCTGCCTCCCATGGGCTCTGCTCATCCTGCTCTTGATGCCTCAGCACCTGGCACAGCAGGTAGTAGGTACTTAATAAATGCCTGAGTGTGTGAACACGTGAATGAATGAATAGTGCTGGTCCTAGTGAGCACTCACCAGGGATCAGGCGCCAGCTGCACATTTCCCATGGAGCCAGGAGGAAGAAGAGCTGCCTTAGGAGACCAAGGTCCTGAGAGTGGGGACACTTGCCCTGAGCTCTCGTGGGTGGCAGCACCAGGATGCAAATGCAGGGAGCTGGACTTGAATGACTGCTGTGGCCGGGAGGGTTCAGAAGAGCAGCTAAGGGAAGAGGCCAAACCATGGGGGCCGGCCAGTCTGGCAGGTGGAAACTGCAGGGGAAGCCTGCCCTGCTGGACACAGCAGACCAGGATCCTTCCATGCCAAGCTGGCGGGGGTGCTTGGGCTTCGGGGCGGATCACATAGGGTCTGGCTGGTTTCATAAGCAAGGTGAAAGGAGGCTGAGTGGGCCAGTCTTGCTGTGAATGCTGGAGGTCTCCCTGCCGCTTGAGAAACACCATCAGGGCTGTTCTAGTTGGTGCCGTCTTGAGCCTTCAGGCTGCTGGACACCATCCGCTGTTCTTGGACAGTCCTCTCTGAGTTCACTGCAGCTCCTAGGGCAAGGGAGGCTCAGATATGTGTACCTCATTTTCAACTGGTGGGCTCTAATCTGTAGGAAGACTTCATGGGGCCAGTACTGGCTGGGCCAGGACGCAAGCTGGGGCAGCTTTCCAGGTCTCCCGCCGCCGCCGTGTGTAGCAGGAAGGGCTGCTGTGCGCTACACTAGGGCTCCCCTGCCTCCGCATGGGGCCTGACCCACAGTGGGGCTCCCTGGGTTGGACAGAAGCTGAACAAAGAGCCAAAGTGCAGGGATGGCTGGACCCACACTGGGGGAATGCCCAGGCCCCAGTGGTCCTTCCGACGCAGAGGCAAGGCTGGGTGAGCTGACAAGCTGCTTCTCCACTTGCAGCATGAATGTGCAGGGCGACTATGAGCCGATTGATGCCACTGGTTTCATCAACATCAACTCCCTCAGGTGAGATGCCCTGGGCCCGCTGAGTCCCCCAGGTGTGGGACCTTGACCACTCTGATGGCTGACTGGCCCTAGATAAACCTCACGCTCCCATTCACCTGCCCACAGCATCCTCCTTGCCTGCTCTGGGCCCCTCCTGCTCCCAGTCCCTGTAGGACTGGAGGCATGCTGTCACAGCTGGCAGCAATAGGGGGTTCTAGACTTTGGGGTGGCAGGTCCCTGTGTCCTGCCCCAACCCCTCCAGCCACAGGGACTCCACTGTGAGCTCCTTTCATGGGCAGGTCAGATATGGAGATGGCCTAGAGCTGGAAAGCAGCCTTCCTGGCACCATCTTGGGTCTGGAAGAAGGTGGAGTCTCTCTCCTCTCCCTAACAACATACCCTGGCCACAGAGCCACAGTGAGAAAAGGGCTCCCAGGAGAGCCATTTTCTCCCAGGGCTAATCTCTTGTCCCCGGAGCTACCTCAGACTCAGGGAGACATTGAGTCCAGCCCAACCACTCTGGACCTTCTCCCACCCCACAGTCACCTCCACCTCCCCAGCCTCCTGCACCCTCTGTTTGTATTTTATGACTCTATAAACCTTTTTAAATGGCCCAGAACACACCAAGCTTTCATAATGGCCTCTTCATTTCTCCCATTGCCAGTTAAATGCTTTGTCATCAACAATGACAAACAATGTTTTCCCCCTGAGTTAAATTAATTACATTATCCCAATTGGAGGGCAGGAAGGAAGGGCAAGAGAGGGAATAGAAAAAAGGACAACTTCACACGCATCTTAACAAACAGCTGCCCCCTCCACCCGGGTTCTGCCTGAATTAATTGAACAGAGTGCACGTTGTTATTGTTAATTTACATTTTTCTTTGTTTTGAATCTGGTTTACAGGCTGAAGGAATATCATCGTCTCCAGAGCAAGGTCACTGCCAAATAGACCTGTGGACAATGAGGAGCCAGGGCCTCCTCACTTTGCGGATCTCCCAAGTATAGGCACTAATTGTTGTGATAATTTGTAATTGTGACTTGTTCTCCCCTGGCTGGCAGCATAGTGGGGCTGCCAGACCCCAGCTTTGTTTCCTGGCCCCCCCCCCCCACCAAGTCTGCAAAAGTGGTCATCCTAGGGAAGGCTGGGGGCTGCAGTGGGAGTTATAAAATGACAATTATAAGAAAAGATACATTAGTCTTTTGTTTATTTCTACAGAGAGAGAGAGAGAGAGAGAGAGTGTGTGTGTGTATGTGTGTGTGTGTGTGTGTGTGTGTGTGTGTAGTCAATTATGCTTTTCTTAGCCCAACATTTGTGTTTTCTGATTTAATTGCTGCTGAAGGCCACCGTTTCCCAGACAGCCTGTTTATCTGGAGAGTCAACCCCTCCTGCAACTACTAGGAAACCAGATGTGCCCACCTGGAACAGACCCTAGTCCAGCAGCCTGGGATTTTGTACCAACAGTAGCCCTAGTGGCCTGTGCCAGGAAAGCCAAAGAAAGCTTAGGGGTGGTGCTGGGAAGTGTGCCTATGCCCTTCCCGGGGTATCACCTTTACTCACAGCCCACAGGGACCTCCTGCGTATGGTGGCCATGACTGCCAGTATGATGCTTCCCCACCACACCTGTATGGCCTCAGAGTGGCCTAAAACTGCCTAACCTGTGAAGAAGGCAGAGTCCCCAAGTAAGAAGAGAAGCTGGAACATAGAGGAAAAAACAGTTGGAGCACTCGCCTAGACCATGACCTAAAGCAGCCATGTTTGCACTGTGACCCCACCCCTTTGGTTGTATCTGATTGGACCATAGCTGGACACCTGGGCCAATCAGAACCTCAGCCCCAGGAACTCCTTGGCACGTGGCCAGAAGAGAGCCAAAAGAGGCACCGGGGGAGGGCAAGTACCTGGGTGGAAAAGCCTGCAGGGGAAGAGGTGGGAAGAGCCCGCCAGGGGCTTGGAGGTTCATTCCATCCTGGTAGGTCATGAAACCTGGTGGCGTTTCTTGACCCTGGTGTTCTCATAAGGAATTTAGCTGGTGTTTCTGCTCCTTCCAAACGCATCTTAACTGGGAAGATTTGAGTGCTGGATTCTCTGGGCGTCTCTGAGTTCCTGACCTCAAGGACCTACACACCACTGCCTTTGTCAATGAGAGTTTCTCTCAAAAAAGTTTTGTTTTTAAAACTTATTTTCCTCTCATTATTAATGTCCATGCTAGCTCTGTGCCCGTAGCTCAGTGGTTAGGGCGCCGGCCACATAGACTGGGGCTAGCAGGCTCCGACAGGCCCGGGCTTACTAAACAACAACAATGACAACAACAAAATAGCCGGGCGTTGTGGCAGGCACCTGTAGTCCCAGCTACTTGGGAGGCTGAGGCAGGAGAACCGCTTAAGCCTAGGAGTTGGAGGTTGCTGTGAGCTGAGATGTCACAGCACTCTACCCAGGGTGACAGCTTGACACTCTGTCTCAAAAAAAAATTAATGTCCATGCTAATAATGACTCAATGAATATTAACTCTGCAAACATTTGCTACACATTTTATTCATGTTATGTCACTGAATCCTCAAAACAACACAGCAAGGTAAACACTTTTTATTGTCATTTTTCAGAGGAGGCAACAAAGGTACAAAGAAATTGATTTGCCAAAAGCCACTCAGCTAGCAAGTAAAAGAACCAAGACTCGAACCCTAACCTGGCTGCCTCCCAAAATCTTGTGATTATGTCTTTAACCATAATGATAAGCTGTGTCTTACAAAAAAAAGAAAAAAAGAAAAGAAAGAAGAAAGAAAGAAAGGAAGAAAATAAGAAATAACTTACCCATCATCTCACCAACCAGTTACAACACTGCTTACATTTGTTATATTTCTTTTTTTTTTAATTTTTCTTTCTTTTTTTTTTTTTTAAGTTCAGCTTGCTTGCTCATTCTTCTTCATTTAATGTACTCTTTTTTTGTTTTTGTTCATTTTCTTTCTTCTTTTTTTAGATGTTCTTCCTCTGGCGATGCCCTGTCCCCTTGCCTCCCCAGTAGCTGGGATTATAGACACCCACCACAACCTCTGGCTGTTTTTGATGTTAGTAGAGACGGGGTCTTGCTCTGGCTCACTGCTGCTCATACTGGTCTGGAACCTCTGAGCTCAGGCAATCCATCCACCTCGGCCTCCCACAGAGCTGGAACTACAGGCGTGAGCCACAACGCCCGGCCTATTATATTTCTTATCAGTCATATTTTTTTCTATGCTTATAATCCTTTTGCAAAGTTATTTAGGTTAAAATATACTTTATATTTTATAATCTATAAATGTATAATTTATACTTTAAAATATAATTATATATCTGGGCTTAAATATATATACCTTGCACCTTGCTTTTAAAAAATTAACATTCTCAGGCAGCACCTATGGCTCAGTGAGTAGGGCACCAGCCCCATATGCCGAGGGTGGCAGGTTCAAACCCAGCCCCTCCAAAACTGCAACCAAAAAATAGCCGGGCGTTGTGGCGGTCGCCTGTAGTCCCAGCTGCTCAGGAGGCTGAGGCAAGAGAATCTGTAAGCCCAAGAGCTGGAGGTTGCTGTGAGCTGTGGGACGTCATGGCACTCTACTAGAGGGCGATATGGTGAGACTCTGTCTCTACAAAAAAAAAAAATTAACATTCTCGGCTTGGTGCCTGTAGTTCAAGCGGCTAAGGTGCCAGCCACATACACCTGAGCTGGCGGGTTCAAATCCAGCGTGGGCCTGCCAGACAACAATGATGGCTGCAACAAAACAATAGCTGGGCGTTGTGGCAGGCGGCTGTAGTCCCAGCTACTTGGGAGGCAGAGGCAGGAGAATCGCTTGAGCCCAGGAGTTGGAGCTTGCTGTGAGCTGTGATGCCACAGCACTCTACCCAGGGCGACAGCTTGAGGCTCTGTCTCAAAAAAAAAAAAAGTTAACAGTCGGGCTTGGCACCTGTAGCACAGTGGTTACAGTGCCAGTCACATGCACCAAGGGTGGTAAGTTCAAACCCAGCCCAGGCCTGCTAAACAACAATGACAACTGCAACCAAAAAAATAGCCAGGCATTGTGGTGGGCGCCTGTAGTCCCAGCTACTTGGGAGGCTGAGGCAAGAGAATCGCTTAAGCCCAAGAGTTGGAGGTTGCTGTGAGCTGTAACACCACAGCATTCTACCAGGGCGACATAGTGAGACTGTCTCAAAAAAAAAGTAGGATCATAAATGCTATCATAAATGCTTTTCTACACCATTGAAAACTATACTTAAGGCTCGGCGCCTGTGGCTCAAGTGACTAAGGCACCAGCCACATACACCTGAGCTGGCAGATTCAAATCCAGCCTGGGCCCACCAAACAACAATGACGGCTGCAACCAAAAAATAGCTGGGCCTTGTGGTAGGTGCCTGTAGTGCCAGCTACGTGGGAGGCAGAGGCAGGAGAATCACTTGAGCCCAGGAGTTGGAGCTTGCTGTGAGCTGTGATGCCACGGCACTCTACCCAGGGCAACAGCTTGAGGCTCTGTCTCAAAAAAAAAAAAACAAAAACACAAAAAATATACTTAAAAATTTTGTTTGATACAGCGTCTCACTATGTCACCCTTTCTAGAGTGCTGTAGGGCCACAGCTCACAGCAACCTCCAACTCCTGGGCTTAAGCGATTCTCTTGCTTCAACCTCTCAAGTAGCTGGGACTACAGGCGCCCACCACAATGCCTGGCTATTTTTTATTGAGGTTGTCGTTGTTGTTTAGCTGGCCTGGGTCAAGTTTGAACTCGCCACCCTCAGTATATGTGGCTGGTGCCATAACCACTGTGTTATGGGCACCAAACCTACTTAAATATTTGCAACAACTACATGAAATTTAGTTTTTTCCACATTCTAGGTTATTTTTCTGCTCTGGATTTAATGAAAGCATTTTTAATAATTGGTTTATTAGTTATATTTCTTTTTTACTTTTTTAATTCAAATTTTTATTTGTTTATATTTAGGTACTTGCATTTTTGTATTAAAAAGGAATTTTGGCACTTTTTTTTTACTGTTTGAGATTCATTGAGGGTACAAAAGAATTAGGTTACACTGCGTTTTTTCAGATAAAGTCCCTCTTATAATTGTGTCCTGCCCCCAAGAAGTGTGCTATACACTGTGACCTCCATCCCTCCCCTTCCTCCCCTCTCCCCACTAGCTCATTCCCCTACCCTCCTCCTTGTGTTAGCTCATCTGCTGCCTTCATATTGAGTACATAGGATTCTTGCTTCTCCGTTCTTGTGATGCTTCACTAAGAAGAATGTGTTCTACCTCCATCCAGGTTAATACAAAAGATGTAAAGTCTCCATCTTTTTTAATGGCTGAATAGTATTCCATGGTATACATATACCACAGCTTGTTAATCCATTCCTGGGTTGGGGGGCATTTAGGCTGTTTCCACATTTGGCAATTGTAAATTGAGCTGCGATAAACAGTCTAGTGCAAATGTCCCTATGATGAAAGGAAT
>CAUYPK010171731.1:0-18391 GCA_963574355.1 Loris lydekkerianus | reverse complement strand
CCAAGGCCAAAAACACCAAAACAGTTCACAGGTAAGGCCTTTCCAGTTTGCAGTCTCACTTCTGTTTGTACTTACAGCTGCCGGCGGGATTAGGTCAATCAAACACACGCAACCACTTGCCAGTTTTCCACTGTTTTTGTCCTCCTCTTGGGGTCCAGAAGTCCCTTGCTGACTCCCTGTATCCTCAAAGGGATGATTATAGGCAGATCTCACCAGCCAGAGATGCCTGGAGTCTTATCTTCCCAGACTCACCGTGCCCAGTTGCAGGGAAGCTGTTACTCGGCTGCCATCTTGCTCCACCTCCCCTCAAACTTTTTAAACAGGGGGCCAGTTTACTGTCCCTCAGACCATTGGAGGGCCGGACTATAGTTAAAAAAAAAAAAAAAAAAACAACTATGAACAAATTCCTATGCACACTGCACATATCTTATTTTGAAGTAAAAAAACCAAGATGGGAACAACTACAATCACACCGCCTCCTGTGGCCTGTGGGCTGCAGTTTGAGGACCCCTGTTTTAGACTATCTTAATTTTCTCATATGGATAGAAGTTGCTTTTCCTTTCCAAAGAGAGAGGAAATTTATGAAAATACTTTACTTTTATGAAAAAGACCTGAATTTTACCTACAAGTGAATTGTCCATTATTGATTGTGTCTATAAAGCTAGTTCAAAAATACATCTTTGGCAAATCAGCAAAGAACTATTAGGCCAATATCAATAAAAATTTTTATGATTTTTCAAATTTTGTTTATTTTAATGAAGCTGGTACAAACAATGTCCATTTAAAACCCATATCCCAGGCCAAAAAGTACAAAAAAACCCAGGAAGAGCAGTGTTCTGTTGTATATACTTCTGCATGAATAATTTTATTATTTGCTAATGAAAATTAGAACTTTTCTGGGATCCTTCAACAAGATTTTTAAAGAATCTTAAAATGCCTTCTTTTCAATGAAGCCATCTTTGGTGTTAGTCATTATTCTCACCTTATCTGTGATCTTGACTCCAACTTGATATTCCACTTCTTTTGGTCCAGACCCTCAGATTTGGAAAGTAGCTTTAAGTTAAGGAAAGGTCATTTTTCTACAGTTCAGTTCTCTGAAAAACTTTCATTTCCCACTGAAAGTCACAGTCCAGGAGTGAAGCAACCACATGCTAGAACTTCAGGGCCAAATGGAAAGTCATTATGAATACTTCTTGCATTGATTGATCTTATTTATCGCCACAAGCCTAAAAATGCACAGTCCAGAAAATGGTGGCCTCTCTGTGCACACATGTCTTTTTTTTTTTTTTCTTGAGACAGAGCCTCAAGCTGTCACCCTGGGTAGAGTGCCATGATAGTATAGCTCATAGCAACCTCCAACTCCTGGGCTCAAGTGATTCTCCTACCTCTGCCTCCCAAGTAGCTGGGACTACAGACGCCCACCACAACGCCCAGCTATTTTTTGGTTATAGTTGTCATTGTTGTTTGGCGGGCCGGCCTGGATTCGAATCCGCCAGCTTGGGTGTATGTGGCTGGCACCTTAGCTGCTTGAGCCACAGGTGCTGAGCCCACACATGTAATTTTTAAAAAGGAGTGGGCAATATGAAGGGGACTGAGGCTTGATCACCAAAAATCAGCACAATGAAAACAAACAATAATGAATAATGAGCACTAGAATTCAAATTACCAGGTAAATGTTTTAAAGAGATGGGGTGCCAGTTTTCAATTGTTTTGAACATCACATTACAAAAGAATTATTTTTAAAAAATAAAGGATTGAGGGAAAAGAAAAATAAAATAGAAGAGTTATCTAAACTGTTGAATGACCCCCCTCCCCCCATTTGTTCCTGATAAATTTCAATCACATCTTCTCCCTCCATTCCCAGATCTTTTGGAGTATGATTATCAGCAGTTCTCTGTCCTTCAAAGAGAAACCTGAGTGAATTCATTGGAACTCCCTGTCTTTGAAAGTATGAGTCTCTGAGTTTCTTGAGATGTGTTGTCATTTTCACTTTGAAGTGAGTCTCACTGCTATCCTGTCCAATTGAGTTTAATGTATTCTCCTTCCTTCTTATCCCCCAAGTCTTTAGTTTAAGGTTTGCCTCCTGGTCAGACATGATGATGGTGTCTTCATCTGGTGGTCTCCACACAGCAGCGGTCTCAGGTAGGCAGAATCTCGCTCCAGGGTTTATGAATCCATCTCCCTTCCTCAAAGCACAACACTATACCTCTTTTTTTTTTTTTTTTTGAGAGTGAGTCTCAAGCTTTTGCCCTGGGTAGAGTGCTGTGGCATCACAGTTCATAGCAACGTCAAATTCTTGGGTTTAAGCGATTCTCCTGCGTTAGCCTCCCAAGTAGCTGGGACTATTGGCGCCCACCACAAGGCCAGGCTATTTTTTGGTTATAGTTGTCATTGTTGTTTGACAGGCCGGGCTGGATTTGAACTCACCAGCTCCAGTGTATGTGGCTGGCACCCTAGTCGCTGAGCTACAGGCACTGAGCCAATAAAAAAATTCTTAAGACAGCATTCTTTAAACCAGGCGTCCTCAAACTGTGGCCCACGGGCCACATGAAGCAGTGTGAATTATATTTGTTCCCATTTTGTTTTTTATTTCAAAATAAGATATGTGCAATGTGCATAGGAATTTGTTCGTAGTTTGTTTTTTTTTTAACTATAATTCGGCCCTCCAGTGGTCTGAGGGACAGTGAATTGGCCCCCTGTTTAAAAAGTTTGAGGACAACTGCTCTAAACAAAACACTTTTAATAAGATTTCTTTTGCCCAGACAATAAACAGTATAGAGACATGAAGGCCAACTTTTATTTTTTTTACTTTTTTTTTTTTTTTTTTTTTGAGATAGAGTTTCACTATGTCACCTTCGGTAGAGTGCTGTGGCATCACTGCTCACTGCAATCTCAAACTTTTGGGCTTAAGCGACTCTCCTGCCTCGGCCTCCTGAGTAGCTGGGACTACAGGCGCCTGCCACAATGCCCTTTTATTTTTTTTGTTGCAGTTGTCATTGTTGTTTAGCAGGCCAGGTCAGGTTTTAATCCACCAACTTTGGTACATGTGGCTGGTGCCATAACCACCGTGCTACGGGCGCCGAGCCAAGGCCAACTTTTATTATCTTAGGTAAAACTCTCACTTCCAATGTAAAATGAAAAATTTTTTTTTCTACACTTGATCTTAGCCAAAAGGCCGAGAAGGGATGAAAATTTATTTTTTCTAACTTGACCTAGTAACACTTTAAAAGTGTATACCGTCATCCATTTGGATCCTTCAGTGCCAAACCCTATTTTGAGTGTGACAGATATTTAGCCAACAATGTCAAACCAAGTTTAAACTTATGAAAGCATGTATTACTATCATAGAAGGCTAGACGTTTTCATGATTTTTTTTGTTAAAAGACATAGAAGATATAATTACATTTATACTAAGAGCTTACATGGCATTTTGAAAAGTGGAAAAGTCATCAACCTGTGATCCAAAAACAAGAAATCCTAACTGGGCATAAGCGAAGAATATTATAAAAAACATGATGGCAAATCCTACTATGTCTTTGATACATCGGGACAAAGTTGATGACAGCTGAGACATTGTTTTATTAAAGCTTATGAATTTGAATATCTGAAAAAGAATAAAATTAATTGAAATAGGGGAATAACAAAGATTATAATTACTTATTATAAGTTAAATTAATTTCAGAAGAATTAAAGGAGGTGTCAAGAGTGTGTGAGGATTTTCCAGCAATCATTACAAGGTCAAACTACTCTTAAAATTACTTATGCTATTTTGCTGTGTATAATGCACCCCATGTATACATGTATAATGTGCACCCATGCTTTTTGCCCAAACTTTCAGGAAAAAATATTTCATTTTAATTTTTTAAAGGAAGACAAAAATGGCCACACAGTGCTGCCTTCTTCTCTTGTGGGAGGCATGATGCACAAAGCCAGCCACTGCAGAGAAGTGGGAAGCAGGCCCAGGCGGCAGGTGAGAGTGGTCTGGATGACCTGAATGCCTAACCTCCCCCAAGTGTCCCCTTCCATTCAACCCTTATCCCCACATTTTCTCATTTCCTATTCCCACCCATGTCTGTCGGTGTGAGTGTGTGGCCACAGCTGCTCTGCTGAGAACCCTAGTGGGTTTACTTCCTGGGAAGCTAGTATGAGGGGCCAAGACCAGGCCTGCCTGCTCTGGGCTCCTGATGGTGGATCCCTACCCTTTCCTGGCTGCTTCATCTCTTGTGCAGCTGGTCCCATTCTGAGGCTCCTGGGACACCATGCTGAGGAGGAAGATGCCTGGGCTGGGATCTGGGAGACTTAATAATACCCTTTGCAACAATCTGGATGGAACTGGAGATCATCTTCCTAAGCCAAATACCACAAGAATGGGAAAACAAACACTCATATGCTCACTTTTAAGTTGGAACTAAGTGATCAACACACATGTGTATATATGATAGTGAAATTCACTGGAAATCAAGCAGATGAAAGGGGCGGGGAAAGGAGATAGGTAAATTCACACTTAATGGGCCCCACAATATATACTATCTGAAGGATGGACACAATTATAACCTTGCCTCAAACTGTACAAAAGTAATGCATGTAACCACAACATTTGTAACCCTGTAACATTCTGAAATTTTAAAAAAATTTAAAAATGTATATAGATGGAGAATTAGTACTACCCAGGTATGATGTACATCCTTATTTTTCCCTCAGAAATTTGGGCAAAAACTGCATTATACACAGCAAAATATGATAATAGTTAAGAAAACTTATTTTTAAAACTTTGCAGTGTGTAAGTGCACATTATGCTATTACCCTATTGTATTGTGTAATATAATAAAATATAAATACCTTTATCCATGCAAAGAAGATAGTGATAGCAATTATATTGTTGTAATAAATGTGCCAGTATGCAAGAAAATAGAAGTCTGAATATTTTTCAGTGCTTTTCAGCAGCTGTCCAAGTAAGAGAACAATTTGTATATTACAGTATACGTTGAAGCAAACAGCTACAAAACACAACTAAATGGGAAAACAAGAAGGGTTAAATTAGAGACTATTTCATTTTTTTCTTTTCTTTTCTTTCTTTCTTTCTTTCTTTCTTTCTTTCTTTTTTTTTTTTTTTTGGAGACAGAATCTTACTTTGTCATCCTCGGTAGAGTGCCATGGCATCACAGTTCATAGCAATCTCCAACACCTGGGCTTAGGCGATTCTCTTGCCTCAGCCTCCTAAGTAGCTGAGACTTCAGGCACCCACCCGGCTATTTTTTTTTTTTTTTTTTTTTTTTTATGCAGTTTGGCCTGGGCTGGGTTCGAACCCGCCACCCTCAGTATATGGGGCCGGGCCCTACCCACTGACCCACAGGTGCTACCCCATTAGAGACTATTTCTATGTCTAAATCTCTTGCAGCCTATGAAAAGACACATGAAAAAGTTCATCAGAAGTTTAATAAAAAAGGATGGAAAGATAGGATATTTGTTTATATAAATGGAAATAGCCCTCAACTTAGAGAAGTTTAAAGAAGCATAATTATCATAAAAATAGAAAAATATTGATTGTTTAGCTAACCCAATCTACCTTTTTGTTTTTTATGTTATAAAGCACAAATATAATGATTACGTAATTCTGATTAGGCTATATGGGTTTCTGTTCTACACAATACCTAAAAGTTTAAAATCTTCTATTATGTAATACTACAAGAAAAAAAATTACAGTTACAAAAAATAAACCCATTCAGAACCCTTTAACAATTCTCTCTCTCTCTCTTTCTCTCTCTCTCGCTCTCTCTTTCTTATTTTAAGAGACAGTGCCTCATTCCATCACCTAGGCTAGAGTGCAGTGGCATGATCATAGCTCACTATAACATTGAACTCCTGACTTCAAGCAGTCCTCCTGGCTTTGGCCTCTCAAAGTGGGATTACAAGTACAAACCACCACACCTGGCATAAAACCCTTTCGAAAGAGAATTTCAGAGCCAGGTTATCTCGGCCATCAGAGCTTTATAACGTGTGAAATTTTTCCTTTGACTCCCCTTGCCTGTAATAATCAGAAATATTTAAGTAACATTTAATGCTATGCCCTTTGTTAGACATCAGTGGGGATACCAGAGAAGTAGATGATACAATTCCTGATTTTGAGAAACTTTCGATCTAATTTTGATAGGCTATACCCAAGGGCCAACAAGAGTGAAAGATCAGATTAAATGAACCAGAAATTTGTTCATTGACTGTTCCTAAGCAAAGCTCTTAATATCTGTCTCTTTCTGTCTGTTTATTTTAGTACATTCCAGTGACTAGAACTGGCAGTCTTTGGTCTTTGGTATTTCTTTCAGGAACTATCTCCCCAATACTGGTATCCTCTGTACCTTCAAGGTACCCTCTGGTTTCTCACTTCATTCCCCCCACATGCCCTCTCTGCTGTCAGTTTTCAGCCTTATCTTGTCTTTTGCCAATTTGTTCAAAATTTAGTGTGAAGAGGAAAGCAGATTTAGGCAACATAGAAGAGAATGTTTTAAATGATCTTACCCCATCTCAGGGTGGTCTCGAACCCATGAGCTCAAGCTATCCACTCACCTCGGCCTCCCAGAATGCTAGGATTACAGGCATGAAAATAGAAAAACTGAGGCAAGAGGATTACTTGAGCCCAAGAGTTGGAGGTTGCTGTGAGCTATGATGGCACAGCACTCTACCCACAGCGACAGCTTGAGAATATGTCTTAAAAAAAAAAAAAAAAGAAAGATCTTACCCCAAAAGACCCACAATGATAAAACACAAGGCCCTGTAAGCAACATTTTTTTTTTTTTTTTTTTTGAGTAGGAGTAGGGACACCTACTATGAACATTAAATAAAATCATTTATGTACTCACTTATTTCTCTAGGCTTATGTCAACCCTCCAAAGAGCAAATAAGAAATAAGTAGATTTCTCCCTTTTGGAGGCACTCATTAGTACATACCATGACAGTTCATTTTATGCTTGATACTTGTAGTTTTCAAAATAAATTCTGGATAAATAGAAAATTTGGTTTTTTATACTTCATTCATTGGTGGGTTCAGGGATGCAATACCCTTCAACCATATACATGAATATATACTCACCAGCAAAAGTAGTAATTCTAGCCAGTTCCAAATACTTCTGAAATAGGCAAACTTAAAATCTTTTATCTTTTTAATTTCTTGTGTTGTGAAGACAAAAAGAAAAATACAAAATGTGATTTCACAGGAAGCAATAAAATAATCATAGTAGCTAACGTATCTGAGGAGTTTCACGGAGTAAAATTGCCATGAAGTAAGTATTCCTCCAGTTGCAGGGAATTCTGCCACCAATCTGTAAAATTAGGTTTGTGAAAGCAGCTATTCATTTCAAGCATTTATATTTCTGTACCTAACTCAATGTGAAATTTCTAATCGATGACAATATATACTTTAATGATATCAGTTTTTTTTTTTTTTTTTTTACAGAATGCATTTCCTTGCAGTCATAGGCTCAATTTAAAACATTTTCTAGTGGATTTATTTATTTATTTAGACAGAGTCTCACTTCGTGCCCTGGATAGAGTGTGGTGGTGCCCTAGCTCACAGCAACCTCAAATTCTTGGGCTCATACAATCCTCCTGCCTCAGCCTCCCAAGTAGCTGGGACTACAGGTGCCCACCACACCCCCAGCTAGTTTTTCTATTTTCAGTAGAGATAGGGTCTCATTCTTGCTCAGTCTGGTCTTGAACTCCTGAGCTCAAGAACTCCACCCGCCTTGGCCTCTCAGAGTGCTAGGATTATAGGCATGAGCCACTACACTAGGCTGATTTACTTATTTCTTAATGGTTCCACTTTTTCTGTACCCCGAATGTCCAAATGGTCAAAGACCTATGTAAATAAGAAAGTATGATATGAATTTCATTCTATTCTGTATCCAATTTGCTTGCTCATAATGGGAATACAATTTATCTCCATTGGAGAATGAGATGTTTATAAAAAGCTATATTGTTAGTTACTGTTAATAGTTTGGACTCTCCTCAAAATACATAACTTTTGAATATTTCTTCCCCTTTAGATTATCAGAAATACTTCTTGCTTCTAAATATTAGGTCACAATTCTATTAAAGCAAGTGTTTTCTGCTTACTTTAGGCATTGGAAGTATAGTAAACAAAAATGTACTATATACAAACAGAAATATAAAAACGAATTCTGACACTAAGTATAAAAAGATTCTGAGGTTGTTTTGGGTGTTCTCCACAACCACAGATAATTAAGAATCGGAAGTAATTTAAGGAAATTAGCGCTTCTATTACAATCTTGACAATGTAATTATTCCTACATAAAGATGTTAGCAGATTTTATTGGTAGTATTATAAGGTGTTGTCAAAATAAATAATAAAAACAAAACAAAGCCCCAGTTAACAAATAAAACTGTTACATCTTGGCCACAGTAGGTGCTCAATGTTGGATAAGTGAATGATGAAGGCTAAACTCTGACCACTGTCCTTTGTTCTAAATTTCTTTCCAAGTGGCCCTGGAAAGAGTCACGTTTGCAGACTATTTTGCTTAACAGATTGATGTGACTCAGAATACTGTGCCTTGGTCTCACACCTGACTCTGCTATAGCACCAGATGATGATGAGCAGACTTCTTATTTTACTTAATATACATTATAACTAAATTTAATCATTCCTTTCTGCTCATTCCAAGATATTTATTTATTTATTTATTTATTTATTTTTTGTAGAGACAGAGTCTCACTTTATCACTCTTGGTAGAGTGCTGTGGCGTCACAGCTCACAGCAACCTCCAGCTCTTGGGCTTAGGCGATTCTCTTATCTCAGCCTCCCGAGTAGCTGGAGTACAGGCGCCCTCCACAACGCCCGGCTATTTTTTTTTTTTTGTTATTGTTGTTGCAGTTTGGCTGGGGCTGGGTTTGAACCTGCCACCCTTGGTATATGGGGCCGGCGCCCTACTCACTGAGCCACAGGCGCTGCCCTTCATTCCAAGATTTTTAGACACAACTTTACTCCTTTAATCAATTACCAATTAAAGACTGTCTGAATCCACCTATAATCTGTAGCCCCCCACTCTTAAAATATCCTGCCTTTTTGTGCCAAACCAATGTAAAACATCCATGTATTCATTAGCGACTTTACCTGTAACCTCTGCTTGCCTGAAGTAATGTATAAAGCAGAATTGTAGCCTGACTACCTTGGGACTACTTAGTCAAGGCTTGTTGGGTTTGTGTTCTCCCCAGGCTAAGATTATTCACATTGGCTCAGAATAATAGTATTTTGAAATCTTTTACAAAGTTTTGTTTTCTTCCAGTGACAGTCCTGGCACACAATGTGGGGCTCAGAGAACACCCAGGACCTGTCCAAGGAGTTGCATGAACCCATTGCAAGGAGGTACCAGCCTGGGCCTAATAAACTCTTGTAGCTCCATGCTTCTCTTGGATGGAAAAGGTAAGTCCTCCTGAGCCTCATACCTTCCTGCTTTTGGCTGACAACTTTCTTTGATTTATTCTGAGACGTTTGTTCCCTCCCTAGGAAATTTGTCTGAGATCCTGTTTTGATTAGAGGTGCATTCTTTTTTTTTTTGCATTTTTGGCCAGGGCTGGGCTTGAACCCACCACCCCCAGTATATGGGGCCAGCGTCCTACTCCTTAAACCACAAGGTGCCACCCCTCCCCCCCTTTTTTTGAGAGAGACAGAGTCTTACTTTGCCATTCTCAGTAGAGTTCCCTGGCATGCTCACAGCAACCTCAAACTCTCGGGCTCAAGTGATTCTCTTGTTTCAGCCTCCCAAGTAGCTGGGACCATAGGCGCCCACCACAGTGTCTGGCTATTTTTACAGATGAGGTCTCACTCTTGCTCAGGCTGGTCTTGAACCTGTGAGCACAGCCAGTCCACCTGCCTCAGCCTCCAGAGTGCTGGCATTACAGGTGTGTGCCCAGCCTAGAGGTGCATTCTTAACAAGATTTCTGCATTGCCTTTTCCTCCTGAATAATAATTTCACTTGGTTCATTTGTGCATTTACACGAGAACCCTAACTGTCCTTTTATAAACAGATGAGAGACTGAGTTTCTCAGCTCCAAAGAGATAGAGCATTTTGCTCCTCCCAGCTAAAAGGTGCTCCTAGATGATCTGGAGCCTAGTGGAAGTATGTGTGTGTGTGTGTGTGCAGGGAGCGATTTTCCCAGTTTTCCCACAATGCCCAGTGGCCCTGCAGGGAATCCCACTGGAGTTAATTAAAAGGAGGAAAATGTATGCAACAGCTGATCACTCAGCCTTTTGAGTCCTCTTGGAGGCAATAGACCCTGAAGAGAGAAACTGAGACATGTAAGAGAGAAAAGACAGCTTAGTGAACTACTGTGGAATCTGGCCCCAAATCAGCATACTAATCCAGTACCCTAAACCCTGGACGATAGCTCCATGACTCCTTAAAGAAAAGCTGGGGGAACAGGACAAATCCTCTAAAATGAGGAAAGCTGAGGAGAATGCTCCCCTTTTAGCACCCTGGTTGGTTTCATGTTTGATAATTATGTCACCTCTACTTGCAAGTACTTGAGTAAATGGGACGATTATACCAAGAATGACTTGGGCGGTGGTTTCCAAAATGGAAATATGGGAAGTGCCAAGTGCGGGAAGAGTCTTGAATCGACAACTTTGACTGAAAAGAGGGTGAAATCTATTGTAAAGGATGCTATGCTAAGAACTTTGGGCCCAAGGGCTTTGGCTATGGCCAAGGAGCAGTGGCTCTTGTTCATGCTCAGTTAAGGTGAAAACCCAGAAATAAGCAACGCATACTGAGAATCTCTTTATACTCTAGGCACAGATAATCTGTACCACTAAATTACTGTGAAATTCCACCAGCATTGTACTCTATGTTACCCTGTTCCTGGATAGGCTGGCTAATTTGTAGGAAGAGAGCACTGTATCCTTTTGCTTCATTCTCCAGTGTTTTGAAGAACCATTTCTTTTACATTTTAAATAAAACTTCAGCTTGAAAAAAAAAGTTTTATATTCCTAAATTGGTTTTCTTGTTCACTAAATTAGAAAATTAGGCTGGTGAATCAAGGAAAATTAGTGGGAGTTATATTTGGGTTAGTACCTAAAATTATCCAAAAGAAGAAGTGACTTCCTTCAGGAAGCAACTAAGAAAATATTCAAGAGAGTTTCAAAATTAAACTGACAGAACATGCTTCTGAGGTCAAAAATGTGTCAGAAACTACCTCTCCTACTGCTCCTCAAACTGCCTCTGTTGCTCTCTGACCTTCCTTGCCTGGATAATTTTATTTTACCTCCTCCTCCTTCCCCTATTCCTTCACCTCAGACCAAGAAAAGGCCAGAAAACATTAGGGAAGAAGAAGAAAAAATGATTGCCCCTTTTAAAATGAAATCCACTAGGACAGGGAAACATAGGGTATACTCCATGGGCCAAAATTGAATTAAGAACCCTAATTTCTGGGTTCTCTGACCCTCCACTCAACACTCATCAGGTTTGGGCGGTGCCTGTGGCTCAGTAGCTAGGGCGCCGGTCCCATATGCCAAGGGTGGTGGGTTTGAACCTGGTCCCAGCCAAACTGCAGCAAAATATAGCCGGGCATTGTGGCAGGCGCCTGTACTCCCAGCTACTTGGCGGACTGAGGCAAGAAAATTGCCTAGCCCAAGAGCTGGAGGTTGCTGTGAGCTGTGACGCCACATCACTCTACTGAGGGCAATAAAGTGAGACTCTCTCTGTCTCAAAAAGAAAGAAAGAAAAGACTCATCAGGTTTGCTAAAGAATTTCAAATCACATTTAAAATTTATGATCCAGGATTCTCAGACTTACATCAGTTAATCTAATTACTTCCTTCAGGAAGCAGAGTTGAAGAATGATTTAGACTGGCAGGATGGAAAAGACCCTTAGATAATTTTGAAAAAGTAGATGCAGAAGGTAGAAGCAGCTGGAACCACCCTTGTAAGACTTTCCCACAGATGCTTCTTAAAATTATAGATTGGGCAAAACTATGCCCAAATGAAAACAGTATCTGATTTTCATATCCAACAACATTCAGGGATACCTCCTGAAAACTTTGAAAATGGTAAGAGTGACACTTTACTAAGTTCTGGATTTATTCAAGGTTTAGATGATGAGTTAGTAACCCTAATAAAAAGAAATGACATAGTTTGGTCTTCCCTGCCCACCAATCACCTAGTCATCCTAGCTGACCAATCGTCACAGATGATTCTCAAGAAAGAAAAGGAAACAGTTTCTAAATGACAAATTTACAACAACAAAAATTTAGTAATCAAGTTGGAAGCCCACAAAGGTTTCATTTTCTTCAGAGATTCCAAAAAGCCAAGGAAGAAATAATTTGCAATAATTGTCAAATAGGAAGGCATTTTAGGAGAAATCTACGAGAAATTCAAGTGGAGAAGATATTAGAGCCCTTGTAGACATCAGTGCTACATTATTTATTAGTCCTCAGGCCTACTTTGACTAAAAACTCTTTATCTGGTTGGTTGTGGTGGGTCCTGCCAATAATCCCAGCTCTCTGGGAGGCTGAGGTGGGCAGATTGCCTGAGCTCAGGAGTTCCAGGCCTGCGTGAGCAAGGCAAGACACCGTCTCTACTAAAAATAGAAAAACTGAGGCAAGAGGATCTCTTGAGCCCAGGAGTTTGAGGTTGCAGTGAGCTATGATGCCAGAGCACTCTCTAGAGGGTGGTAAAGTTAGACTTTGTCTCAAAAAACAAAACCGAAAGACAAACAAATGAACAAAAAACTTCCCCTCAGGAAAAAAAAAAGTTCAAAAAGTTTCAGATTCTCTCCTTACTGCTTTTAGTCCAGTGCTCTCCCAACAGGGCTATTTTGCCTAACCATTGATTAAGGCCCCTTCAGTTTCAATTAGGAGAACTTGTAGGGCCCCTATATGTTTGCTGAAATAAAATTCTTTTGAAACACATAATGCCTATAACTTCTTGCAGAAAAGACAAATGATTCTGAATTTAGGGGACTTAGAAGATTTATAGAAGCCTACATATAATATTATGCTTACTAAAGTTAGACAAGGTTTTTGAACAGGGGAATTACAGCCTTTCTTATCCAGGACACCAGACTCCTTACAGGATAATTCTTCCACAGATACTGGGAGGATAAGATCAGCAACTCCTATAGAAATAACAATAGATAAATCCAAATCTTTACCAAACATTAAATAATATCTTCTTAGACCTGTAGATTTATTAGGAATTAAACCAATCATTCAAGATTATTTAGACAGAAGATTCATAATACAAGGTGGCCATAAAGTTCAGGTGCTATTTTAAATTGCACACTATTTTAAATTGCAGACAAACTTTATGGCCACCCTGTATTGCCATACCTTGCACTAGTCCTTATAACACACCAATCTTCCCATTTAAGAAACCAAATGGGAAAAGCTGGAAGTTTGTTCAAGATCTAAGACCCAAGGCTGGGCGCTGTGGCTCATGCCTATAATCCTAGCACTCTGGGAGGCCCAGGCGGGTGGATTGCTTGAGTTCAAGACCAGCTTGAGCAAAAGTGAGACCCCATATCTACTAAAAATAGAAAAACTGAGACAAGAGGATGGCTTGAGCCCAAGAGTTGGAGGTTGCTGTGAACTATGACACCACAGCACTCTACCCAGGACAACAGCTTGAGACTCTGTCTCAAAAAAAAAAAAAAAAAAGGTCTAAGACCCATACATAGGCTTGGCCAGTAGCTCACACCTATAATCCCAGTGCTTTGGGAGGCTGAGGCTGGAGGATGCTTTGAGGCCAGGAGTTTGAGACCAGCCTAGACAATATAGTGAGACACTGTCTCTAAAAAACACATTTAAAAATTAGTTAAGCATGGTGTTGTGTACCCATAGTCCTAGCTACTAGGGAGACTGAGGCAGGATTGCTTGAGCCCAGGAGATTAAAGTTACAATGAATGGGCGGTGCCTGTGGCTCAGTGGGTAGGGTGCCAGCCCCATATACCGAGGGTGGCAGGTTCAAACCCTGCAACAAAAAATAGCTAGGTGTTGTGGTGGGCGCCTGTAGTCCCAGCTACTCAGGAGGCTGAGACAGGAGAATCGCTTAAGCCCAGGAGTTGGAGGCTGCTGTGAGCTCTGTGACACCACAGCACTCTACAGAGAGCGATAAAGTGAGACTCCGTCTCTACAAAAAAAAATAAATAAAGTTACAATGAACTATGATCATACCACCACTGTACACCAGCCCAGGTGTCAGACTGTGACCCCATCACTAAAAAATAAAAATAAAATATCTAGGAGCCATAAATAAAATAGTAATTCTCAGACATCCTATAAGTTCCTAACTCTCACACCTTATTGTCTAATATTCCTATTACTGTTCTAATATTCCACTTCTGTGTTATTGATTTGTGTAGTGCTTTTTTTCAGCATACATGTAGAACAAGGTAGTCAACATCTTTTCATTTTCATTTGAGAAGACTGCTACTACATGTGGACAGTCTTGTCCCAAGATTACTCTAAGAGTCTTAGTTATTTTTCCTAAAAATTAAAGGCAGATTTAGATGATACTGAATTTCCAAACAGGTCCACCTAAATTCAATAAATGGAAGATTTGTTAATGTTCATTTTCTGATGAAATGTAGAGAAGACAATATCCACTTGTTACAACTGTTGTTTTCAAAGGATACAACATATCCATTCAAAGATGAATATTATAATTCTGTCTTTCTCAAATTAAGTACTTAGGAAACATAATTTTCTCCAAAGGGCTAATAAATGTTGAGAGAATCCCTTCCATTATACCTTTCCTCTACCAAAAATCATAAGGCAGTGAAGAGAATTCCTGGGACTAACAGGCTATGGCAGAAGTTGGATTCCAAATTATTCATTAATGGCTCAACCTTTATATAAGAGACTGAAACAAATCCAACCCAAACCAATCGCTGGGAAAGGGCAGAAAAACCACATATAGAAAATTTAAAACAAGGAGCCAGGCATGGTGGCTCATGCCTGTAATCTCAGCACTCTGGGAGGCCAAGGCAGGTGGATCATTTGAACTCATGAGTTTGAGACCAGCCTGAGCAAGAGTGAGACCTGGTCTCTAAAATAGCTGGGTGTTGTGTTAGGTACCTATAGTCCCAGCTGCTTGGGAGGCTGAGGCAAGAGAGTCACTTGAGCCCAAGAATTTGAGGTTGCTGTGAGCTATGATGCCATGGCACTCTACCAGGGACAAGAAAGTGAGAATCTGTCTCAAAAAAAAAAAGAAAGAGAATTTAAAACAAGCTCTTACCCAAGTGCCTGCCTTAGACCATTCAAATTATAACCTCTCCGTTTTCCTCTTTGTGCATGAAATACAGTAGAATCTCCACAGTTGACCCCTTCCTACATTTATTACCCTTTAAATTGAACTAAATTTTTCCCCATTTTCCTTTTTTTTTTTTTTTTTTTTTTTTGAGGCAGACAAAAGACTTTGTTGCCCAGGCCAGAGTGTCATGGCATTAACCTCACTCACAGCAACCCCAAATTCCTGGGTTCACGTGATCCTTCTGCCTCAGCCTCCCAAGTAACTGGGCCTACAGGTGACCACCACAACACCCAGCTAATTTTTCTATTTTCTAAAGTAGAGATGAGGTCTTACTCTCACCCAGGCTGGTGTTGAACTCCTAAGCTCAAGCAATCCTCCTGCCTTGGCTCCCAGTGCCAGGATTACAGGCATGCGCCACTGCCACCTGGCCCCATTGATCTAATTTTCGTAGACCAGATATGCACCACATGTACTTAATGTAAGCCTTATGTTGATCACCTCTGTATGTTGACAAGTCCCTTGGGTGGTCAACTTACATAGTAGAACCTGCTTTCTTCTCCTAACATCACACTAACACACTGTAACACTCTTAACCTTCTACTCTACTTCCTCTTCCAGACAAACAATAAAAAGAACCTGACTGTAGCCTACTAACTGACATTTTACTCTCCTCTAAGGAAGACTTTCAAGAAACTCCCATTGAGAATGCTGAATTCATTTGATTCATGGATGGTTCTTATTCAGGGATGATTAGGGACATTATCAGGAAGGATATGTTACCACTTCCGCAGTAGACATGATTGAAATTGTCCAACTCCAAGGATTAAAGCCCGCCCAAATAGCTGAAATAATAGCATTAACCAGAGCTTGCTAATTGACTATATACTGATAGTCAATATGCTTTTGGAGTAGTCTGGGATTATGGCATGCAATAGAAATGAAGGGGATTTCTCACTTTATAGCAAAATAGGCAACATGTCTCAGAACTATTAGAAGCAATTCAGGTGTTAAAACAACTTGCAGTCATAAAAATCCTTGGGCACTCAAAATCTAATAATGTAGAAACAAAAGGAAATAATCTAGCTTAGTGGTTCTCAACCTTCCTAATGCTGCAAACCTTTAATACAGTCCAATGGGGTCGCGACCCACAGTTTGAGAACCAGGGATCTAAGCTGATACTGTGGCAAAGAACGCTGCATGGCCTGTCTGACATGAGACTTCCCCCTCCATCCTGCTAATACTCTCCTGACATTCTCTTATTATACAATACCTACAGGCATCAACTCCCCAACAAGAACAGATCTGTAACAAAAGAGAGGTTCAGGTGACCCAAAAAAAGGACTGTGGGTAAGTCCTAACAAAAAAACCCATAGTTCCACAATTTTGCCTTCTCCAGTGTACTCATGAAATGACTCACTGAGAAAAATGATGTCATGGAAAAAACAGAATTTTTGGAAACCATCCCCAACAATAGCCTAAAAGGTATAATCTTAATGTACTATATTCCCAAGATAGAACCCTATAAGCCTTTACATGACTTTTAAGGTGATTTTTTTCTTGCCAGCAGTCCCATTTGATGTATGGCAATTGGATTTCATCCAAATGCTACCATCTCAAAATTATAAATATGTATTGGTCTTTTTCTGCATGTTTTCTCATTGGGTAGAAGCATTTCCTTGTCAGAGGGCAACTATCTTAACAGTAGTTAAATATTATTGAAAGAATCTTTCTGAACTGCCTGGTGATTGTGGGACTCATTTTACTGAACAAATCATTCAATCCATTTGCAAAATCTGGCTCATAATACATTTACATTGTGCCTATCCTTACCAATTGTTCAGATTAGCACAATCAAAACTCAGTTAGCTAAACTAATGGAGGCTTTTAACTTCTCTTGGCCGAAAACTCTTCCTCTGGTTTTGCTTAATCTTAAATCCACTCCTTTCGGAAAATACTGCTTATCACGGGAAGGACTGTGAGAATAGGTGAAGGTTTATTTCAATGGCCTTACTTGGAGAAAGGTTACATTACTGTCAACGACTCCTTAAAATCTTAACAAATGACACAAAGTTGGTAACATACTGTTTCCACTGTGAGCTCTTGGGCGCCAAAGACTAGGACCATATATTACAACCATATGATTTTGTATACTGGAAAAGACATCAACTAAAAGACTTTCTGCAACCCCATTGGAAAGGACCTTACCAGGTACTTTCTTTCTTTCTGTTTTTGTTTTTTTTTTGCATTTTTTGGCCAGGGCCGGGTTTGAACCCACCAATTCTGGTATGTGGGGCTGGTGCCCTACTCCTTTGAGCCACAGGCGCTGCCCTTAGCAGGTACTTTTAATTAACTTGTGTGTTACAAATTTAATCCTCTTGGATTCATGTCTCACACTTAAAATGAGTACCTGACCACATTCCTGACCACACCTGCGCTTTTGATCTGGTCTCCCATACGTGTCTTCCACTTCAGAAGACACCAAATTCTCAGCCTCCAAAGCAACAGCTAATGTAGATAATCCTTCAGAGAAGATGTCCAGAAATATTAGACCAGGAAAGTGTTCATGAACCCTAAAATGACTCTCAATTTTACTCTTTATTTTACCCTTTATTTATCTCATTTTTACCAATATATTGTTGAAAACTCTGAATGTTTTAACTAAGTTCCCCAAAAGGTTGTTTGGGATATATGGAATCTCCCTTGGAATATGTTTCTAAATGGGTATGGTTATGAATTCCCTTGTTAAAATTAGAAAAATGTTTTATGTAATCATTCTCATTTTCACAATCTCCTCTGTTTGTCCCTCATATTCTTTTTCTTTTCTTTTTTTTTTTTTCATTTCTTTATTTTTTATTGTTGGGGATTCATTGAGGGTACAATAAACCAGGTTACACTGATTGCATTTTTTTAGGTAAAGTCCCTCTTACAATCGTGTCTTGCGCCCAAAAGGTGTGGCACACACCAAAGCCCCACTTCCCTCCCTCCTTCCCTCTCTTTGCTCTTCCTTTCTGATTTCATTTCTTTTTTTCTTTTCTTTCTTTCTTTTTTTTTTTTTTAAAGCAGGAACTCAACTTTATTTCGTCAAGCAGCCGCTTATATAGAGCGTGGGGAAGGGGCGGGGAAAGAAGGCAGAGGATG
>CAUYPK010171730.1:0-112262 GCA_963574355.1 Loris lydekkerianus | reverse complement strand
TATTAATTTTTGCTCCCAAAGATGCGCTAGGTCTTATTTTCAGGGGATGTCTTATTTTTCCATGAAGAAGAATATGGTACACATTTAATGTTCTCTGCGACCCATCTGCTCTGATCCTCCTGTTCTTCTACACGCATCTGCGAAACTCTCCTCCTCTCTCCCGCCAGCGCTCACTGCTCACTCCAACCTCGGCTCTGCCTCCACACAGCAGCGACATCAGGACTCTGGGTAATGTCACTGGTTGCTAGACACCAGTCGGGGCAGCCCTAGCAACCAGTTTACAGTAAATTAATTTTCATTCTGAGACAGAGCCTGGAGGGGCCTTATTTTCGGGGGATGCCTTATACTTCACCCAGAAAAAAAACCTGTAAGTAGGTCTTATTTTCGGAGGATGTATTATTTTCGGGGCAACATGGTAGTAATATGGGGTCTTGCTCTCAGGATAGTCTCCGGAAGCTCTGCTTCCCAGAGGCAGGATAACAGGTGTGAGCCCCATGCCCAGCCTGTACAATTGCTGTGAAGGGCTGATGTCATGTCCAGCATACAGAGATGGACATGCAGCTGAGAATGGGCAGCACCTGGGTGGTGGTCACCCAGGGATAGGGGCCCAGCCCAGCAGGGCTCATGCCACTGCTCTTCCCCATCACACCCGCTTCTCCCAACATGCTTTGCAGAGGCACACATTTCCTCACCTAGATTCCGCTTTAGTTGCAGGAGGCCTTCCAAGCTCTCTTCCTCTCTTCCTCAGTAGCCATACCTCAACCTTTCTCCCCAAACCAATCAAGGGGTACATCAGGCAGTGTCCTAGGAGTCAAGGCTGAATCCTTTCCTTGCAGAGAAATAGGCACCCGCCTTGCAGAGGTGGGCACTTCTCTTAGGCTTCTCTGAGAAATTATTTAGAGGAGGCAAGAGGGGGTCAGAAAGCTGAACCCCAGTCCTGGGTGCCAGGCACACCCAGGTGACACGCACCTCTCCCTCCAGAGGGGGTCGCTGCCCACTGTTCTTTCACCCATCGGGAGACAGGAATGAGCACACCAGTCCCCAAGGTGCCCCAAGGGATAAACAGGAGAGTGTGGGGTGGCCCATCCCAGAGTCAGCTCCTGGCCACTTGTCCTCTGGCAGGTGAGTCAGGATCTGTAAACAGTTGGTATCTGGCTGAGGAAATGTGCCTACCTTGGGATGACTGTGCCTCAGCTTCTCAGTACCACTGTTGAGTGAGGCCGGACAGGCTTCTGGGCCGGGTTGTGCTTTTTCCTTTTCTTTTATTTTCTGTGTTGGGCTGACCCCAGTGGTAGAATTATACTGGCTCTAACGCATCCTGACTCACACATTCTGAAACTGGGCTACAAGACTGCGCTGAACTCATGTCTCTGAGCGGCTCCTCAGCCTTCCCCTGATGACCCATCCAGAATCACTGTGAGGAAGACTTTCTGTCGCTTTTGGGCCTGCAAGAGAAGCAGACGCTCAGATCCACACACTCAAAAAATGCAGACCCAACGACAGGTTCCGAGTGATTTTCAGCTTCCTGAAATGTGTGTGGCTTCCAAAAGCAGGCAAAGAGGCGGTCTTCTTCTTGGCTAAACTGAGGGAAATAGTTGCCATTACTTCTCAGTGCAATTATTTATCAATAGTGAAATAAATTGGAAAAATCTCCTGGCCAGTGTGAGGTGCTAGGGCCAGTGAGAAGATGCTGACTCTGTGTGCGTGTGTTTTGAAGAGGCTAAAGCGTCCTCTGCTCCTCTGGAGAAGCATGAGCTTAACCCTTGCACTGAAGAGGCTGTCACAGAGTGTGGCCATTGTCTACCACAGTGATTTTCATCCAGGGCACACTGGTGCGCCCGGGGAAGATCTTAGGTGCGCTGCAAACATTTTTGAATTACGATCTTTAAAAATGTTCACAGCACACCTAAGATCTGTTCATCTAGGAAAAGTTTAAAGCACAGTAAGCATATTCTTTTTCTTATGCTATTTTTTTTTTTTTTTTTTTGTAGAGACAGAGTCTCATTTTCTCGCCCTCGGTAGAGTGCTGTGGAGTCACACATCACACAGCTCACAGCAACCTCCAGCTCCTGGGCTTAGGTGATTCTCTTGCCTCAGCCTCCCTAGTAGCTGGGACAATAGGCGCCTGCCACAACGCCCGGCTATTTTGTTGTTGTTGTTGAAGTTCAGCCAGGGCCAGGTTTGAACCTCGTCACCCTTGGCATATGAGGCCAGCACCCTACTCACTGAGCCACAGGCGCTGCCCTTTTTATTCTATTTTTGATCAACATAATTTAAGTGTGCTGTGGAAATGTAACTATAAGTTCAAGTGTGCCGTGAGATAAAAAAAGGTTGAAAATCACTGTTCTAGATGATAAGGCCGAGGCTTGAGAGATATTATGAGTTACTAAAGCCAATGGCAGAGGTGCCAGGCCATGGGAAAGGGCAATGACAGGCCATTAAGGACAGCTGTGAGAAGGGACAGAGTTGTGGAGGAGATCACAACCCGTCAGTCAGTCCCCTACAGCCCCCTGAGGGACAGCAAGCTTCCCTCTGGTGATGGAGGTGGAAGCAGAGCACAGAATGGGCAGGGACCTGCCCAGTAAGAAGACCAAGCTCTTGCTCTGACCCTTCCCCTCAGTGGCTGCCCCGTGTGACATCTCAGCTTTCCCCTGACAGCCCTGTGTGTCTTCTCCCGTTAAGCTTCTCTCGCCCAACATATGCAATGCCAAAGGACTCTGCACTTCCTCTTTCCCATGTCTGGGGGCACGTTCTGATGGCGACTTCCTATGGGAGGACGTGAACAAGGAAGGAAAGTTGAAATGACAGCGGGAATTTTGACATTTTATTCTATTTGGGGATAAGGATTTTGACATGTCGCTCTATTTGGGAAAGGCTGAACCACTGTCTGAGTGTGTGTGTGTGTGACAGACAGAGACTGAGTGTTCCCCCCACACCACCACCCAGGGCCCCTCAGGCGGTGTGCTCCAGCAAATGCGACTGTCTCAAAGCCAAATAGTTAGCTTCTGGGGTCCAGCAGGCTCTCAGAAGAGATCCTGGTGACAAAACAGGTATGGTATGAATCCCCCCAGAAGGCAATGTGGCCAGTCATTAGGAGGAAGAAATGAAATGGGAATGGAAATTTCCAGAGTCTGGGACCTGCTTGATCAGTGGGAAAGTCCCAACTAGGCCCTGACTTCAAAATATAAGTTTGTCCGTGTTCATTTAACAGGTTCTTGGGCAGTCCTTTGATCTTCTTACATGAGAAGAGTAACTTTAAATTATGAAAGATTACTTTTGATGACAGGAATAAAACTGATATGCTTCTATCATGGTGGGCTGTGGGCCCTCCCCTCTCGCATTCCTGAGCACTAGCTTCCCAGCAGGTATTTCAGAGCTTCAAACTCCAGGAGGGATGAGTGAAAAACAAGGCCCAGGCAGCAGGAGGTGGACGGCAGATTCTCAAAGTTATTTTAATTTTTAGCAATCCTAAGGGAACTGCAGCGTCTTGTTGTTTGCAAGGTATGTACTGGTGCATGCCACACACAACAAATTCCTCCACGTGTTTGGGGGACCCAGTTTGCTGCCAAGATGAAGGAAAGTATGAAGCAGGTGAGGAGGAGGAGGAAAAGGAAAATAAAAATTCAGCTTCTAAGGCTGCTTTAAATTGTACCATCTTGAGCAAAGAGAAGCTTGAGTTATGCAGAAGCTGGCCAGGTGCCCACATCTGGCAACAGTCAGATTGTTTGGTGAGCAGGCAAGAATGTGGGTCTGTAAAGAAGTCCCCAGGACCTGCTGGCCAGAAGGGAGAATTCCTGGTCCTTTGATCTCGCAGCAGCCAGGCCAGGCGAGCTACATGCCCTGACAGGGCTTGGTCTCAGCCCAGGCTGCTTCCCGCATGGACTGAAAGCGGTGCCTCCATCTTGGTGCCAGACCAGATTTTCTCCAGGTCTTCCAAAAATGATTAGAGAAAATCAGGCCCTTTCCTCTATCTGAAACTTCAGTACTCCTGCCCCCGCCCCACTCCTAAAGAGATGGCCTTCCCACAGACACTATGGAGCAGAGCCCTGTGTGTGAACTGTCTTCCATTCTCTGTCACTAGGCCTCACACTCCCGGGGCTCCCAGAGCCCCTGGATCCAGAATGTGAGAGCATAGCCAGGCTTCACCCCATGTGGGTTTTGTATCTTGGTTGGTGTCTTACTAATGTGTACTGACCTGGCTGAATTTCTGCAGTTCATACCTACCCAACCAGTCAAGGAAAATGCAGAAATTAAAATGTGTGTTCTTTTCATAGAGGAACAAAGGAAGAAAATGTGTCAGATAAACACTTTGGGATCCATTTAATGCAAACACACAGCCAGGCGTTGTGTTCTGGGGCGGGACCCTGGTGGCCGCGGACGAGGTCCCACCACCTAGGCCACACTTGAACACACATAGAACCCATGGCTTTGCCAGAGAAAGTGGTTTTGGGGCTTCTTTGCAGAACCAACCCTGAAGTATCTGGTATGATTTACATGTTCTCATGATTTACATGGTCCCATTGTTCATAAAAGACCACAGTTGGTTCCTGTTAAGTCAGCAGCATTTGAATTGTGGCGCACATATTCAGTTCTCAAAGATCTTTTATGGCCTCTCTGTGTGCAAAGTGCCTTCTCAGGCCTGGCCAACGCCTTGAGTTTCCTCTTCCTATAGAGAGAAGGAAAGAAAGAGAGAAGCGAGTTGAGCATATGTAGATTCCATCTTATTTTCATTGCTAATTTTGTGCCTCTGTGCTGAATGCTTTAACTACTACTGTAAAAGACATCCTTACATTTTCTGTGTCCTATAAAAAGTAGCTTGGAGAGCAGAGAGAGAAGGAAGGAGGGAGGGTTGGGGAAAGGAAGAGCAGAGAGAGGGAAGGAGGGAGGGGTGGGGCCTTGGTGTGTGCCACACCTTTTGGGGGCAAGACAGGATCGCAAGAGGAACTTTGACTAACAAATGCAATCAGTGTAACCTGGTTTCTTATACCCTCGATGAATCCCCAACAATAAAAAATAAATAAATAAAAAAATAAAAATAATCTATTAAAACTAAAAAAAAAAATAATAAAAACAAATAAATAAAAAGTAGCTTGGGAATGTGACTTAAGCTTTAGCTCAGTGGGCTTACCCCCACAGGACAGTGTTCAGGGGCCCACGGGACTTCTTTCCACATTGGTGTGTCCCACAACTAGTGGGTCTCAGGGACGGCCTCTGGGAGCCTCAGCCTGACAGATGTCACCGGGCAGGAAACAGGGACACATTTCCATTCTCCTGTGACTCTGGATCACGGAAATCTTCTAACAAGTCTTTTCTATTGAGCCTCGCACCTAGGAATCTGAGAAAAGCCACAGAGGACAATTTGGGAAAGACCAGGAAGAATACAGCCAGGCATGTGTCTTCCTTGTAAATGGCAGTATAGCGGCCTGCGGGAGGCCGTCCCCCTGCGGGATGCTAGTCTAGGCGTTGCTCTTGGTTTGCTCCATCCACCTCCAGAGGCATCTTCCCAGACATCGCTTTTGAAAGGCAGAAGATAAATGATGTGAGGCTGTGAGCCAGGACGGAGCTGCCCATCCTCTGTGTTTGCAAACTATGGACCTTACAGGGGTTGGTGCAGATACGTGAATACAACAACAAAATCATTTGATCATGGGCCTTAGAGTGAGATGAAACTGGACTGGAATCTTGGCTCTGCCATTTATTAGCTATGAAACCCTGGGAAATCATTTAAACCTTATTTTCCTCATTTATAAAATGGACATACTATATTTATATCATAGGATAGTTACGAGGATCCATTAATAAAAAGCACATAAAATGTATAGTACGATCCTCGGCCAATAAACCATTATTACTCATAGGAAACGTTATTAGGTGCTTCAAGCCGTGAATGAATAGCTTTTTACAGTCTGGTCCTTAAAACATTAAAAAGAGTCCCAGTTACTCATCTAACATCTTACCTTCTCTGACCGACGAAACCAGACCTCTCTTCTGACATGCTGTGGGCAAGTGTGGAGAGAGGCTGGGGACATCAGGGAGCGGGTGTGGACAGCCACACGCCAGCCTTTCAACCCCATCTGCAGATAAAGGGCACAAACATGACGGGCACGCAGGCTGGAACGTGACCAGTAAGCTCAGAAATCAACTATGGAGAGGGAGTTGCACCTGACAAAATCAAAACTGAGCCTTTGGCAGGAATCCTGTGCAGAGCACGGGAAGCATCTCCTCCAGGTGATCCGTCGTGGAGACGGGGGATGAGGAGAAGAAAAATGCAAGACCAAAAACTGAGCTGGTGGTGGTTTGGCGTTTTCATTCAATTATTAGAATTCTGTTTAGTGAAATTTCTTCAAGATTTTACCATGTGAGATTATCGTTTGTAGAATTTTAGAGCTTACGATGGAAAGTGTGGATAGCCGAAAAGAGCCACTGTGATCTCCCGGGTGATGGAGATGGTAGGGACGAGGGTGAGTTTCCTCTAAACTCACTTATGTTTGAGGTGCTGCTGACATCAGACGCCAAGGTTACATGAAGCCTTCAGCGTCCCAGACCCTCCAGCTTGGCTGCCAGGGAGGAACGGCTGCAGCCCAGGAGGTCCTGCTTCTGCCCCCAGAGCTCCCTCTTCATGGCCTTAGGGAATGTCACCTTCCCTGGACTCTTCTTCGGGAAGATGGGCACAGACACTCTTGTTACTTCCTGCTTGTGTGGTGGACAATAGGGTGTAACATTTAACAAGACTCCCTTAGAGGTTAACAGAAGAAGTCAAAGTGCAGAGGGTAACAGGGAGCCCTGCAGACTGCCCTTCCACCACCCAGCTTCTCTCAGCTGTGAAAGGGCAGTCGTGTCTGAGCAGAGGCGCCCAGAGCATGGGGCACTCCACACACACAGAAGTCCAGCATTGCCTGTGCCTGAAATCTGCAAGGGAGGACAAGGGCAGGAGGGTGATTTCCTCCAGAGCTTCGCAATTTATGTGTCAACCCATACAGACAGCATTCCTTCTCCCGGGGTACACAAAAATACTTCGAAAACGTTGCCACCTGCTACAACATAGAAATTATTTGGTGGAGTCTGGATTAAGATTTAGGTGTCTGTGATCCCAAGGGCAGGACCTCTCACTCTCAGAGAGGCAGGTCAATTGCCCGGAAAACCAAATTTGGCCACTGTGAGATCTTTAGGAAGCCATAATAGAGTTTTGTTCTTTCTCTGCTAGAGCCACAGAGATCTATTTCAGTTAATCAGTAAGTTTAGAGAATTGTCGAGAAATGCCAGCTGCAAGTATTGTCCAGGTAAAGACAGCAAATTGCCCTTTGTCCTTGCAAAGGGGCTTAACCCATTTGAGCTTTTCATCGTTGGTGCTGTTGTGAAGTGAGAGAGTGTGGCAAAAACCACCACTTCCCTCTGTGTTCATCCTCCTTTCGGCTCTCATAGGACAGCCTCCGGAGACTTTCCACGCACGCAGCTGCCCAGCATCAGGGGAGCTTGGCATGGCCAAGGGGAAGCAGCTGAAGTGACGTGTGGGGCGCCCAGGTCATTCCCTGAAAGGAACGTGCCAGTGTCCAGCCCCTTGGAGAGGACTGGGGGTCACATGGTGCTGGTCAGCTGGCCTTGTCCCCCCCAGATGGGTGTGCTGTGCAGGTCAGTGGCGTCTAGCTTGGGTCCAGATCCTTCTTGGATGGCAGAACCATAACTTTACTTGTGTTGATCTTTGCCTGAAGTTCAGTGTTTCCCTTGTTCTCGGATGTAAGCGGTTGACCTTCTCCTCCAGTAGAATGAAGGTGATTTCAGAGTGCAACTTGGTTCTCGCAAATAGCCTGAAATGTTACATTCATTATATTTTCAAAATTACGATTGCTGTTAGACCCACTACAATACCTTGTTAATGTGCCAGGAAAGAAGCACATAAAACCCAAAGGTGAGGTTACACAGGAAGTTGGTTTAATTGAAATGGTTGTTAGTGTCCTTGGTTTATTGTGTAATGTTAAGAGTTAACTTCCTGCATGTGAAAATGTTCTGAAATGGGATCTACAGCCTTTTCCAGGCACGGAAGGGATCCTGTATGCACACACACGCACCTGTGCCCAGGACATGGGGCAGACAAGGTAAGGGCGTCTAGGTAGTGGGGGGTTTGCTTATCTACCTACTCTGATGACCAATAGAGGGTAAAAATCTACAGTTTAGGAGAAATGTCTCAGCTTGTACCCTGATAATGCAGAGATTAATCTTAGCTTCAGGAAGTCTGGGAAATGTAGTTTTTATCTTTCAAAGGTCTTTAACTAGGAGAGGTTTGTGTGAATCTTGAAAAGCCCAAGGGTGGATACTGGGGATGGTTTTGTTCCACTCACATTCTATCTTCCTTCTAGGTGGAGAGCTGGGAAAGCTGAAAGTGATGTTTCACTGTGCCACACAGCTGAGGTGTGGGAGGTGAATTATGTTCTATCAAATGTGGTACATGTATACCATGGAATATTATGCAGCCTTACAGAAAGATGGAGACTTTGCCTCTTTCGTGTTTACATGGATGGAACTGGAGCATATTATTTTTAGCAAAGTATCTCAGGAATGGAAGAAAAAGTATCTAATGTACTCAGCTCTACTACGAAGCTAAATTATAGCTTTCGCATGAAGGCTATAACCCAACTATAGCACAAGACTATGGGGAAAGGGAAGGGAGGGGGGAGGTTTTGGTGAAGGGAGGGCAGTGGGTTGGGCCACGTCTATGGTGCATCTTAAAATGGGTACAGGTGAAACTTACTAAATGCAGAATACAAATGTCTACATACAATAACTAAGAAAATGCCATGAAGGCTACGTTAAACAGTTTGATGAGAATGTTTCAGATTGTATATGAAACCCGCACATTGTACCCCTTGATTGCATTAATGTACACAGCCTTGATTTAACAATAAAAATAAATAAATTAAAAAACAAACAAACAAACAAAAATTATGATACTGTTGGGTGATTCACAGGGAGGAAGTGAGACTGGGCTATCTTCTGCCTCCTTTGGGCTGTTCGGCAGCGCGCAGTGTTGTGCAGATTAGGTTTCGTTCACTGTTGCTTGCTTGTGGGGAGCATTTGCTCTGCTCCTGTTCTGAGCATCCAGAGCTGGTTGTGCTGCGGACAACAGAGCTCTGCAGGGACGTGAGAGACTAAATCTCCGATCTGATGTCATTTCTGCAGTGCTCTAGGGGCCAAACACTCATCCTCCAAAAGTTTTGTGAGCACCCTGTTTCCTGTGTTGGATCCTTCTTGCTTAAGACACCTGGAGTGGTTTCTGGGGGTGGGGGAGGCGAGACTGGGGTGGGGGTGAAGAGTGTGCATGTGTGTCTCACTAAGCCCAACTGGTAAAGAGAGATTAGCGGTTTTTCCCATAGGGACAGTATTACGTTTTCTTCATGGTAAAGACTGCTTTGCTAGTGGCAGTTAGTACCATCAATAAGTATTGATCTTCCAAGAAGAGCTCAGATATTTGTCAGATTACTGGTCCATAGAGAGCTGCATGAAACAGAGCCGAGTGATTGCTGGGATGACTGAAGTCCATGCTGCTTCTTGGGAAATGAAGCCACAGGCTGCTGGCACATGGCAGGTGCCGTTCTGTCACATGTAAGGACCATGGTGGCTCTGCACACAAGGGCCGCTGCCACCCCACCCTTTAGGTGCATGGAATTCTATTATCCTCCCTATTAAACAGCTTTCATCTCTCTAGAAGTTTATTTTCCAAATGCCTGCATGAAGCAGCACTTAGGGGCCTCTGAGGGGCAACAGCAGACCCCACAGCCCCCCGGCTTAGTTCCTGCTTACCAGCCACAATAGCTGAATGCTGGGAATGAAAATCAGGACAGCGTCCTTTCTCCTTTCAGGGTCCAGTTATGTGCAGTTATTCCCGACAGGTGCCCCTCACTCAGTCTTCACAGTGACCCGTGAGACCGGCGAGGCAGGTAGGAAAGCAAGGCTTCAGGTGAACCGCTTGCTGAAGACAAGTGACAAAGAGGAGGATGAACTGAACTAGACCTGGGCTTCTGACTCCTGCATCCCGGCTTCATCCAGACAGTTCTGGGATCTGGCTGACTGGAAGCTTAGAGTTTAGAAGCAGCCACATGGCTGCAGGCTGGTATTTTTTTAATATTTCTAAATTCAACAGGAGATGTTAGTAGCCTAGGTGTTTTAAAGGTCACTTTAAAACGGTTCCACTTCATGCAGATGAGCTTCTGAAATGGTTTCTGTTGGTCAGCACGCCTGTCTTCCTCCCAATGTGTCATGACGCAAGGGAACAAGAAAATGGGTTGGACCAGAGAAGCTGACCTGGCTGTCCTGCCGGCGTTCGCCCCCAAATTCTCCTGCTTAATTTCTGTTGGCTTGTTTACCACTCAGGAAACCTGTCAAACACTCTTTTCCTGAAATATTTTTTCCATGAACTTGGCTATACTCCCTCCAATCAGTTTTGCTCAGACTGTGTCATGTGTCCAGATTCCAGAAATTCATACTTGGCTCACGGTGACTCTGTGCAAAGATAGTCCTGAGACCTTGGGCTTGCAAAGGCTGGCAGGAGCTCGGTTCTCCTGCCCCTTCCGCAGAACATCCAGGGAACATCACAGGACACTCTCGATGCTTGGGAGAGAAGGTTGCCCAAGGAGTGCAGGTCTGGCCTGGCCAGGACAGCAGGCAGGTGACCTCAGGGGAGGTGTGGGAGACATTTTACTGGGAGAAAACCTGGTGAGCACCATTGTGAACATTCGAACATTATAAACAGAAAAGGGGGCCCCACCCAGGGAGCTACAGTGAGAGCCAGGGCCAAGCCACTTGTCCCCTGGGTCAGACCATGGTTGCTTGTCTGTAAGATGGAAAGGCTGACCTGGTGAATAGCCTGTGATCCCACCATGCCACTAGGTAGAGGCAGGGACAGGCAGGAGCCAAAATCACAGATACCAACCTTAACGTTCACTTTTCCCTCCTTCCTGCCCCCCTACAAAGAAAAGTTACCACTTGAAATTCAGAGGCAGCTCGCACTGAGGAATGGAGGGGTGAAGGGGAACTTGCCTTTGGTTGGCTGGAAGATCAACTCACAACTAAGGCAGATCAATCGAAGTTTTACTTACCATGCGCCTGGGGAGAGTCCCTCAATATCTCAATGAAGGTCAGATATTTTATACCTATCTTTTTGGCAGAGAGAGGAATACGGAGTTCAGTTAATTGTGTTTAGGGGTGACACAGGGTGCTAAAGAGGACAAACAGGTGAAGGAGGGAGATCCCTTGTAAATGATTTTCTCTGCAAATTAAATTGACCCAGGAGATGGGTATTGTGTTTAAGATAATAAGATCTGCTTCTTCCCCAGCAATATACTGAGATGACTGGGGGAGGAAAGGAAGTCAGCTGTCCTCTTTGATCCTCTGATGAGGCCAGTCTGGTTTATGCAGATAGAGGGACAGCCTCTCCACTGCTTTTTGATCTTAATAGCCTTTAATTCAAAGTATTCATTATACCAAGGAGTCATATTTTGGGTTGAAATTTCCAGAACTCCTTCAAGGTCATTGCAGGAAGTCCCTGGTGAAGCCCTTGAGGCTCACACCACAGTCCCGAGAAGCCTGGCCCTGCAGGGGACAGGCCTGTGTGCTGTGCTCGGTGACTCAGCTGTTCCCCTTCTGCCCAAATCTCCCCTCTGGCTTGAAGCCAATGAGGCCCATTGCTTATTTACAGGTTGGCAGGGAGTTCATTCATCTCATGGTGTTGAGGAGGAGGACGGAAGCCAGCCATGGGCCAGGACAAAGCGGGCAGCCCTGCAGGTGGACAGCTGGGTCTGCCGGAGCACACTGGCTCACACAGGGCCGGCCTCGGGCTGCATTCATTCCCAAGACCCACATGGTCCCAGGCAGGTCACTTTTCAATATTAATGGTGCTTTCTATAGTTGCTGGGTGTGTGTGTGTGTGTGTGTGTGTGTGTGAGTGAGTGCGCACGCAATGATCTTGTTTTTAAGTCTTCACATTTCCTGAGCCCAGGGTTTCCCAAACACCCACTGTGCCCTGCCCATTCCAGCCGGGAAATCCTTTGAAGGCGTCCCTATAGCCCTAGCCTGTCCCCCACTTCCCCATCTCCTCCCCATATAGATGCTGTCAACAGCCTAACAATGAGTTTTATTTTAGAGCTTTTTCTTTCTTCAGAGCTGAAAGCCCTTGAGATTATTTCTCCTGGTAGGACTGCAGCAGCTTGAAGAAACCTTTGTTTGGAAACGGAAAAACTGATCAAGGGAAAAAGAGCGAGTTCCATAGAGCAAAATTTAGGGAGCTTATGAGAAAGGAGAGCCCCATGGAAGGGTTATGCAGAGAAATGCAAACTTTTGTCTCTGCAGCCTGACCTGACCAGGGCTGCTCCCAGACTCTCTGCACTCCCCGACTGTGCAGAAGGCAGATGGCACTGTCAGGACAAGCTCTATCTCACTCACGTGCTATGTCAGTTTTATTCTCAGCCTTATCTTTGCACCCCCCACCCTCTCCTGGTGGGTTCAAATAGAAAGCACCACCTGGGGGGGATCTTTCCATGTACCCCTCCCAGCACAGACTCCACCCTGCTCACTACAGCCCCACCTGTCCTGCGCAGGCTACAGCCAGAGGAGCTGAGGTGTCAGCTGGGAGTGAATGTGCAAAAGTCTGGGAGGAGCCAGAGAAAGCTAGAAAAGGGTGGGAAGGAATGAACTCCAGGCTGACAAATGCCACCTGCCCAGGAAGGACCGTGCCCTGGTAAGGATTCTGCTGTCCCTCCCTTCCTGAGCTGTCATCCCTGGGGTATCCCTGTCTATGTGAGGAGAGGGAAAGGCAGGGGAAGGTGTGTCCTCTCCAGCTGCCTGTGTCCCTGTGGCCTGTACCAGGAGGGTCCCCCCTTCTAGCTGTCGTCCACTCTGGGCCTTGTGTGTGTGCGCTCCCTCTGTGTCTGTCTTTCTGTCTCCCTTGAACCTGTGTTCAAGTTCACCCGCATGCCTCCCCTTGCCACCTCTGTGTCCAGATGAGAGAGGCCCCAGTCTGGGTCTGGAGGACGCTGCTCTCTTCCTCAGGTTCCTGGGAACTCTATGCTCGATGTGGGGCATAGCAGGTCACAGCCGTCCCTGGGATGGTGGACAGCTGACTACTCTACTGCCCTAACTTTTCTCCACATGGATCTCAAAGTCTCAGTTTAAGAAAAAGAGTTGGAAATTTTAATTTTGATTTCCATCCCAATTTCGTCTACAATCATGTGATGATTTTATCTCTGATTCCTCTGCCTACATCTCATTCAGCTCAAAATCTACAGAAACTCTGAAGCTAATAATGGCTAAGAGTTGCTGACCGTCTACCGAGGACCAGGCAAGCAAAGGTGAGAAAACTTAAGCAAAGTGCCCAAAGTTGAGGCTGGGCAGTAGGGGGAGTCACACCCCCAAGACCTGGGCTTTCAGGCACCTGCAGAACAGAGAGTGTGGGAGAAGAGGAAGACAGAAGGCGGGAGAGACACACAGGTGCAGATGAAGGTCTTCCCAGGCTACATCCAGCTGAAGCCAGCCGCTCTGCCCCAGCATCACACACGTGCCAAGTCACACAGCCTGGGTTTTCTGGAATATCAGTGATGCCAAATATTCTTGCTCACTGCCAGACACATGCAATATGGCTCTAAGAATAGAATCAGCGTGAGTGGAGAGACTTTGGAAACTTGAATCATCTGTCGAAACATAGAAAACATCGGCTCAGTGCCCATAGCTCAGTGGTTAGGGCGCTGGCCACATACACTGGGGCTGGCAGGTTTGAACACAACCTGGGCCTGCTAAAAACAACAATGACAACTGCAACAACAACAAAAAAATAGCCAGGTGTTGTGCTGGGCACCTGGAGTCCCAGCTACTTGGGAGGCTGAGGCAAGAGAATTGCCTAAACCCAGGAGTTGGAGGTTGCTGTGAGCTGTGACAGTACAGCACTCTAGCGAGGGAGGTAAGGAAGATGGAAGTAAGAGAGAAAAAATAAATTTAAGCTTTAAAAGCAAAAATCCCTTGAGTGTTTGAAATGCAGTATTTATTATAGCTGAAAAGCAAGACCAATAGGTGTCCTTCCCAGCAGCCCAGGTCCTCTTGGCGGGACAGCAGTAGCTGAAATTCCACCCAGAAAGTTCCTACATTCTAGAGTGTGTGGCTCCTCTGGAGAGCCTCAAAGTCTGAAATGTGTGTGAGCATCTTGCTGTCCCAAGGAAACTCTTCCCAGAGAGTCCCAGGAAGACTTCATTTACAAAAGGGAAATTCATTCCTGACCCTAAAGACAGTTCCCAGTATAGTGAGTGCCAAACTTCTGAAAGCTCTTGTCTTGCTGAACTAGAGACAACACTTCGGGCACGGTGCGATGAAGGTGCATCTGGAAGGAGAATGGAGCCAGCTGATCTGAGTTCTGGGCCGAGACCAGCAGCCTGACCTTAGCTCTGCCTCTCCGTGGCTTGCTCAGGGACGCAACACTGGCGTCCTCCCCAGATATCAGGCCTCCTGCAGAAGTGAACTGGGGCATGTGGGGCTGACGCAGGCCACTTAAATGACTTGATAGTCTGTTGGAAAGGGAGTGTCCTTCCAGACAGAACCCGTGACTTCAGGCATCTCTCCTCTCTGCCGCCACTCACTTCCTAAGAGCCTTAGTCTTTCTTTCAGCCTTGCCGCGGCCAGCAGCTGCTGGGATCCACTTCCCTCGGGTCTTCCTCCCACCATTGCAGCTGATTCTGAAATCTGAGCGGAATAGAGAAGGAGAAAGGGCCAGAAGATGCAGATTGAGTCTCTTCCCAGTTGTCACTCTGCAGTGGCTTGCCACCCGCTGTGGCTGCCGCGGACACACTCTAGCTCTCGGAGAACCCTGCTTTACGTCTGCACATCCAGGGGCCGCGTCTCAGGTTAGAAAATCCTGGAGCAGTTAGTGGGATGTTATCCACTCTATGAAATAGAGTCAACAGGCAGCATGTGAAATTTCCACCACAGAAAAGCTTTACGACAGTCTCTCTGGAAACATTCTTTGGGGAGTAGGTCATTTACTAGGAAGCCCATTCTGGAGAAAGCCATAAAAAGGCTTACCTTAGCCCATATGCCAAATCCTCAATCAAATAACAATGTATAGCTGAAGCCTGCCAAGACGCCCTGGATAAAAGCCACCACAATTTCTCCCCACGGAGCTGTAAGGAGATGGAATCCGATGCACTCCACACCTTATGAATGAGTAAAGCAGTGAAGAAAGTGGCTCACGGACTCTGCTACAAGTACCTTCGATGATAAAAAGGCTGTTTCTGCATATTAATATTTTATTGCAAAGGGGTCATTGCCATTTAGGCTGGGCTTGCTGTTTGAATGAACACACGCTGCCATTCTAACCTTGGGCGCGGCTGCGTTTCAGAAGGCCTGTGCAGTGCTCTGGGCCCCTGTCACCAACCAGTCTTAGATGGTGCTCACCCTGCAATGATCACGGGCCAGGAGAATCAGGCCATATGTCTGTGACCATGCCAGAGGGAAGAAAAATGAGGAACAAGTGTACTTTTCCTATGAAAATTTATCTCTGAAAATAAAACATAAGCAAGGAAATAAAAAAAAAGAAAATAGTATCTTGAACTCAAGATGCTGATAAAAACGAATGAAACTAATTTTCAAATTCAATTTTTTGGATTTTTTCAAAATGGAAAAGGCAAATGATTCTGTGATTTATCTTTTGATTTTTCTTCCAAGAGCTTCATGTTTGTTAGAAAATAGTCTAATCAGGGGTGTCCGACCTTTTTATTTTCTGCCACACATTAGAAGGAGAAGAGCTGTGTCGGGCCACACATTAAATACACAATCACAAACAAAAGCTGAGGAGCAAAATAAAAGGTCTGTGCACACTTTTGGTGATATCTGACTCCACAGATAAGCAAAACAGTCCTTAAATAATTGGTACGTGGCCCATGGGTTACATGTAACCATTTCAGATGGTTTAGCTTTTGCCTGGGTAGTTTAAGTTTCTCAATGTGCCTCCTCGAAATGTTGGCAGGAGAACACAGCTGACCATCTGGAAGGCCACCTGATCTAAATTCTAAATTTCTAAAGGATGATCTCCAGGGACTCACAAAGATTCGGAGGTTTCTAGAGTCCTGAAAAGCAGGTGTAGAGGAGATAGAAGACCAGCGTCCGTCTACTATCCATCTATCTACCCAGCACCCATCCACCATTCATCTGCCATCCATCATCTCAACATCCAGTTATCCAGTTAGGCATCATTAAGAGAGGGTGTTGAGCAGGAAGAATGTCTTCGAATCAGTTTTAGAAAAATGTGTTCTACAGAAAAAAGTTAGAAGTCACTCTTGTAAGGAAAGAGAACAGGGCACATTCGTGAAAGAGGTCGACTCCATGGGATTTGGATGGAGATTCAGCTCCACGTGACTTTCCTGAAGATGACTCACATGCTGAGCGCCGAGTCAGAGCTGGCTTGACGCTGAAAATGAAGAAGGCGAGTGAAGTGTGAGCTGCAAGCACCAGAGACAGAGGCCAAGTGTGGGTCTCCTGGGGGCCTGCCCTGGGTGGAGAGGGAGTTAGGAGAGGAAACAGACCCACGTTCAGCCGTTGCTGGAGAGGCGGCAGAAACGTGAACGACAAGGATGTCAGCATCCCGGACAGAGGGAACTTTTCAGCTCAACAGCCCAGACTCTTCGGTAGTGTGGATGTGTATTGGGTCATGTTAATTAAATAATAAAATTCTGAGTCCAAAGACTTTATAAGAAATGGTGCACAGGGAAAGAAAAACTCGCTGGTTCCCTTGAATGTTTAAATACAAGTAAAATATATGGTAAGATAAATAACGCCTTTAATGTCAATAAGTCTTGGCATGAAAGCCATTAATTTATTCAATAAAAACAATAGAACCTCCATAGTTGACCACGTCCTCCCTATGTTCTCCTAGTTTTCACAGACCGGGCATGCACCACGTGTACACAGCAGCTCCTTGTGTTGACCACCTGTGTATGCTGACCAGTTTCTTACAGACCCCTGGGCGGTCAGCTTGCAGGGAGTCTGCTGTATTTACTGATTTCAGATGTTTTTTGTATGCATGAGGGGTGCCTCACACTACTTCTCCATGTTCAGTGGTTTCAGTGTCCCCTCCCCCCCCCCCCCCCGGGCATGGAAAGAAACATAAATTCGTGCCAGATCAAAGAAGCCGTTCTTGAGTCCACTGTTCTTAGGAGCTCTTCCCGTAAGTTATGGTGACACTAGCTGCTGCAGCCTAAAAGCCCAGAATGCAGTTTTCTTGTCTCTCATGTAAAAGTCCCAGACAGGTTTTCCTGGTTAGCGAGGAGCCCTTCTCTAGGTAGTGATTCCAGCCTCAGCGCTATCTCTGGCCTTTGGAGTTTTCCACACTCACCTGCATCAAGCCAGCAGGGGAGGGGTGACACGAAGGATGCACAGGGCCTTGAAGGGTCTGGCCTCGTCCAGCACGCCACTTCCACCTGCTTCCCAGTGGGCAGAACTCCGGCAGCCTGACACTGCTGAGCCACAGGAGATGCTGGGACATCTAGTCTAGTGTGGCCAAGCAGGAGAGGAGATGTTTTGCTGAGTCCAGAGGGCTCTGCACAGAAGACAGCATTTCTTGAAATCGAACCATGTGTCAAGTGCTGTGCTCAGCATGGCAGCTTTGATCACTGTCACATTTCACAGAGAGAGGAGTCATTTGTCCCACGTCCACAGAGTGGAAGAACTGAGAATCACGCAGCCACGTGGGAGGCCATGCTCCGCACCAGGAGCTGGTGGCAGCTGTCCTCAGCATGGCATGCCAGTGCCGCATGCCACCTCTCCCCACCCAAGGTCTGCAAAGACAGATGCAGCCCCTGGAGTATCAGGTGGACGAGTGGGTCCTTATGGCTCAGCTGAGGTTCTTCTCAAATTATTGAGCTGTAGGAAATGAGACAGAATTTAGGAAGAACTACTGATGGGAAATAAAAATCTTTCTTTCAAAAGCTCCAGTGAAGACTACGTCACAGCCGTCTTTGATGGTACCTTTTTGTCTATAACCCGACAAATTAGGAATTTCCTCTATCTCATGACTCATAGCGTAGCATAAATTCTAGTTCCTTCCCCACTAAAGATTGAGAACAGATGGTCCCTTTCCAACTTATTAAACATCATATACCATACACTTCTGCAAAATTTCTCCCTTTCTCCCCCTCCTGGCTGAAACGATTTCACGCCCTTGGCTCAGGTCTCTTCACAGAGTCTCTAGTCAGAGCTGCACGCATTCTGAGGATGGTCTGAGAGGCTCTCTGCAGTCCTGCCGTGGGGCTGGGATTGAGGGCAGCGAGTCGGCCAGCACAGGAGGGCTGGGTCATCTCTGCCTCTGCCTCTAATTCTGTCACTAGACTTGAGTCTCCTTATCTGACAGAGAACCATTGATTACTAAATTTCTTTGTCTCTTAAGTGTTTTACAAATCCTAATAATCCTATCACATTGTTTTTAAGCTCTTGGCTTAGAGCACACCAATCGAAAAAATAAAAAATCTTTCTTAAAGTTCTGAAGGGCCATTGGCGACTCTGTTTTGCACTTTCTGACCCCAGAATCTTAACTTTAATTATTTCCTTAGAGTCCAGTGGTTCTCAATCTTCCTAATGCCTCCTAATGCCGTGACCCTTTAATACAGTTCCTCATGTTGGGGTGACCCCCACCCATAAAGTTATTTTCGTTGCTACTTCATAACTGTAATTTTGCTACTGTTATGAATCGTGATGTAAATATCTGATATGCAGGAAGTATTTTCATTGTTACAAAGGGGTCACGACCCACATGTTGAGAATTGCTGCCTTAGACTCACTCAGTGTGTATGTGTGTACATGTACATATATTTTGCTCAGGACCTTTTTTATCAATTACATTTTTTTAGAAAGGATAATATAGTCACATGAAGAAAAAGTCAGCTGTAAAAAGGGACAGATGGGAAACCTGAGCCCTGTTCATCTTCCCCGCCACCCTGCTCTCTGCACTTGTGACTTCTTCCCTATAAGCAGCTCCTTCTCCTTGCTTCTTGACTATAATTCCAATGTTTTTATGTAAATATGAGCAAATATAATCGTTGACCCCCCCAATTCTGATTTGTCTGCACCTCTCCTTTTCCACTTACGTCTTTAGCATTGGCCCACATCTGTGATTTAGACTGTGTTTTCTTCTTTTAATAGCTACATAGTATTTCACTGTGTAGGGGTCGTAATTTACCCCACACGTCTTTGATAGATGGACACTTGGGTTGTTTCCAATCCCTTGTTATTGTGAACAATGCAGGAATGAATAACTTTGTAAATGTGTCATTTTGTGTGCGTACAATTACTCCCGTAGGATACAGCCCCAGAAGTAGAATTGCTAGGTCAGCGAGTAAACACACTTGAAATTTAATTATACCAGGCATCGCCAAATTGCTCTCACTGGTGTTCTATCATTTCCACCTTCATTGACAGACGTCTTCCTCAGAACAGGTTGTCAAAGCTTTGGACTCTCGCCAATCTGGTAAGAGAGGAATCTGACTGGTAACTCAGGATGGTTTCTCTTTTATTTTCTCATATGAAGAATGAGGAACTCAGCCCTCTGAAGGCAGCGGGATTTGTTAAGATGGCCCACGTCTACCCCGGAAAGCTCTTGGCTTTACCACTCACACTTGGACCTGGTGTTTCCGGGCCCAGCTGCATGCTGGGATCATTATCAAAGGCGACGGGAGCTTAAGCCTCACCCTACACCAATGCAGGCAGAACCCCGGGGACTCGTTGTCTCTTCAACCAAAGCTCTCTGGCTGTGCTTCTGCTTGTTTGGACGCTTTTTTCCAGCTGTGCCCTCTTTGTGGCGTCTGGGACCAGCTTCCTCCTTCTCTTTTTTCCTTAGCTGTAGGGGAGACATGTAAAGTCTCCTTTATAGCCAGTAGTGCTTCTTCCCTGGAAACGAAGCTGCACACAGACACCCCCCCCCCCCGTGTGACAGGTCGTAACAAGTCCCTGCAGCATGGTTAAATACCTGCCCTGGTGGTATCGGCAGTCTATCCCTTCCTGCCCAGCACCTGCAAGTCCCCTGGACTCCAGTGGCACTGGATACGCAGGCCAGTGCTGCTCACTCTGTTCCGCTTTCTCCCACTTCAAGTCTTCCCAGCTTTGCTAGTATAGAATTGCTCTGGACTTTCAGGGACTACAGTATGTTCCAAATACAAATATTAATAATTTATATTGCTAGCATGTATATACTCAAGTAAATATGTCTTTACATGCACATGTATGTGTATATATATATATATATATATTTTTTTTTTTTTTTTTCTCCTAGAAATAAAATTGTGAACCTCTGTGTTTTGCACCAATGTCAGAACCATCTTCTATAACCGAGAATTGTAACTCAGGAATTTTGCAAAATGGCAAAGCCTTGGCTTCATCTCTTATACATCGTCAAACACTATGGGTGTCTGGAGGGCCCAGGATTCTGTTTCTTGAATGCTAAGGAAACTTTAAGGTTTGATCCAGTGGGACACAGGCTGTAAGAAGTAAGATGTGTTTGTGCTTTCACCCCAAGTCCCACAGAAAAATCCATTCACTTTTTTCTCCTTCAAGCAGAGGGAGCAAGTTGGCCTCAGCATGGGGGGTTCCTTGTGGGGGAGCAGAAAAGAAAGGGGGTGTTGTCTGTCTCAGGGTCAGAGGTAGCTACCTCCTGCAGCACGGGGCTGTCTCAGAGCCTCATAGATTCCCTGAGTCCCCTGTAGAATTGCCCAGAGCAGGTAGAAGTGGGTGGAAAGCCAGAACCACAAGCCCCATAATGACGACATCCCTTCCCACGCCAGAGAGTTACAGCAGGCACCCCATAAACATGCAAACCAGGCTTTGCCAGTGCCCTGGGATGGCATGGGCCAGTGGTAACCTGCTCACTCCAACACCCTCTGAAGGGTTGTCTGGGTCAGGAAAGCCAAGAATGGAGAGATTCACCAATGAACTTGGCGGGAGTAAATGAGAATCATGCTTCATGCTTCAAGTAACTACTGTTTTCCACTCCTAGAATTGTGTTAGTGCCTACAAAGTATTGTTTCTGACCACTGCTGTGACTTGAGAAGGTGGGGGGAAGGGGGTTCAAATGCCCGGGACACTCACATTTACTGTCTCCAAGGTGGCAGATTTCTTTCTTGTGAGCATAGTGACAGCTTCATTTAAGGGAAGAGAGTGACAGCCTAATTCCAGGAAAGAGTGTGGTTCCCACCCACTCTTCCTGCTCTCCCAGGATGGAGGACGACAAGGCAAGACAGATGTGCTGGGGCAGGACTTAGGGAACCACAGCTCAGGACATGTGCTGGCCGTAGTCATGTAACGAAGCTGAGGCCGCTGAGAACTGCTGGACCCAAAACACGGCCCTGGCTCTGGAGTTCTCAGCAGGGCATTTTCCTTTTGGCCATATACACCCACATGAAGACCATAAATTTCAGCTGACTGTGCATGGATGCAGAGGTTTCTTCAACAACAGGGAATATGTGAAGTTGCACCCGGCAGTGACACCCGAAATGGGAATTTTTAAAAAATCAGCCCTTTTGAAGTAATGGGGCAGGATTTACTTTCTATCACACAAGTCCCCGAAAAGTTGTCCACGCAATCCCCAATGTGTCTCCGTGCCATGGAGGGAGACTTCTATTCTCTGTGAAGTTTCTAGGGAAGAAAACATCAGACAAAATAGTTCTTCAGCATCACAAATTCAAAATAATTATATTCGTAGGATTTTCAATTTTTTTTACCTAGTTGTTTGGGCGCCCACAATGCCAAACACTTGTCTGGGTTTTCTTTTGGTAGCAGCTGGAGAAATTGAGGTTTTCCCTTCTCGGCCTCTTCTTGACCTGCCTCATATCCCTAGTGCTAATTACAGGAGGGCAAACCTCACATTCTGAGTTAACTTCTTGGTAGCACCAGACATTGCTCTTTCCCATTCTCTGTCTCCCCTTCCTCTGGGAGCATGAGACAGAAAGGTGAGCAGCAGTGCTCAGAAACGGCCTGGAGAATTAGGCTCCAAAGGAGTGGGCTGCCCCCCAGCCCAGGTCTTGGAAGGGCCGTATGTATTTCCTGCTTCAAGGGTTTCCCTTTCTTGGCCCCCGGAGCGAAACCCCACCAACGCAATTTTCTGCTTCTCATTCCAATCTCATGAAGGTTCTCATTATATTTTCAGCAGGAAACCTCAGCATTCAAAACTAATCATTTTAGGATGAAAATGAAAAGATAGGAAAGTCTCAGTCAAGTGGAGAAACAGAATCTCGGGCTGAGCCCTCTGCCTGCCCCCCCGGCCCCCCCAGGGACAGACGAGTGGGCCCCGGCACTGGTGTCCTCTCACGCCCTTCACCCCTGCCCACTGCACCTCCTGAGCTGTCCTGCCTGGAGAGCCCTGTCTTTTTCAGTAGCCCTGATGGGAAGAGCCGGGGATTAGAAACTCCTGCAGGAAGCCGGCCAAGTCCCGTTCTCCTGGGATTTATTTGAGGAAGGAATACAGGGAAAATGGCGTTCTACCATGGCTCCAGGGCTCTGGCTGCCAAATAAATTTGTCCAGGGTCTACATTAAGAGGAATTTCATGGAACTAGTACGCTGATAGGTTTCCAAAGTCTTTCTACAGCAGGGATTTTCAACCGGTGTGCTGCTGTTGAAAAGGTGTGCTGTGAGAGGATCTTAGGTGTGCCTTGAAAAACATTTGAAGACAAAAGACATTCAAAACACAGTAATATAGCCTTCTTTTTACTTTTTTTTAAATCAAAATAATTTCAGTGTGTCAGAAGTTTAACTACAGGTTCAAGTGTGCCATGAGATAAAAAGGGTTGAAAGACATTGTTCCAGGGAGAGTGACCTTTTGTAAGGTGGGGAGATGAGCCCTGAGCTTTCTCAAGGAGGACTCAGTTCAGCAGAATCCTAGTTGCAGGCTCCCGCAAAGCTAGTGCAGCGAGCTGGAGAATTGAGTAGTGGCCAAACAGGTGTTGTTTGGCTTAGAATCATCACAGTCCTTGTTATTAGCATCTGCAGTGCTCACTCAAGGTCATTTGCTTTTAGTCATGAGAAATCTCCTTCCCTAAAGGATCCCAAAGTGGGAAAGAGGCAGATTTCAGACATGGAAGCTGCAGGAGGTGACTGATCAGCCTGGCCACCTGGGGAGGATGGGCGTGGGGTTGCCCCACCCTGCTCTCAGGAGGCCACCAGGGGTGCTGGAGGTGGGCTGCACTCCGATGTGCAGGGACAGAGCCCACCCCGTCAGGCCAGTGCTGGGAGAAGCCTCCGCACAGCAGGAGGGACAGTTAGCTCTCAACAGAGGGTGGGACAAGAGGGCCGTTGGTGACGTTTTGGTTGGAAATCCAGAATTTGGATTTATTTTATATCATTGCCACGAAAGAAGCAGAGATTTTCCTTTATGAGTGCAGTTCATGAACACATGGAGAGCAAGCAAAATAGCCAGGTCTGAGTGTATCGTTTTTGGAGAGGCCACGTGTACAGGTAAAATCTTGTTACCAGCTTTATTGAGGTGTACTGGACTAATAAAAATTGCATATATTTAAAGTGCCCAAGGTGACACTTTGGTGTACATATACTTTGTGAAATGGTTGCCACCATCAAGCTAATTAATATACCCATCACGTTGTATAGTTAACAATTGTATTATTTTTAGTGGTGAGAACATTTAAGGTCAACTCTTCCAGCAAATTTTAAATTAACAGCATTTAGTGTCCTGTGTACACTAAAGTGAAACTCTGTAACTTTGGCTGAAATTTCCCTGTCTTCCCCAGCCCCTAGCCCCTGGAAACCCCATTTTGCTCTCTGCTTCAGTGAGTTTAACCTCTTTAGATTGCAAATACATTCAGGGAGATCTTACGGTCCTGGTCTCAGTGCCTGGCTTGTTTCACTCAGTGCAATGTCCTCCACCTTCATCCATGTCATCACCAGTGGCAGGATTTCCTTCTTTTATGTGTATAAAGCTGAATAATATTTCATTGTATATGTGGTTGTTCCTCCAAATGCATGGGGGTCAATTCCAGGTCTCTTCATGGACACCCCAATCCAAATGCTCAGTCCTTCATATAAAATGGTGTAGTATTTGCATATAACCAATGAACATCTTCCCATACACTTAAAATCTAATCTCTAGATTAAGAATACTATCTAATACAACATACAACATAAGTACTATGTAAATAGTTACCATACTGTGTTTATGGAAGATAAGAAAAAGATGTTTGTGCATATTCCACACGGACACAGCTACCTCGTTTTTTATAAATAGTTTCCACAATTGCTTGAATCCCTGGATGTGTTATCCATGAATGCAGAGGGCTAACTGTATCTATCCTGTTCTTTATCCACTCATTCATCTACGGATGCTTAGATTGTTTCCATATCTTGGCTGAATAGTGCTGCAGTGAACATGGGAGTGCAGATGTCTCTTTGAGAAATGATCTTGTTTTCTTTGGATATGTAGCTAGTAGTGGGATTGCTGGATCTTTTGGTAATTCTCTTTTTAATTTTTTGAGGAACTTCCTTACCATTTTCCACGGTGGCTGTACCAATTTATATCCCCACCAACCATGAACAAGTGTTCTCTTTTCTCCATATCCTCACAGACACTCATTATCTTTTGTGTTTTTGATGATAACCATTCATAAGATACGAAGAGATAACTCATTGTGGTTTTGGTTTGCATTTCCCTGATGGTTAGTGATACTGAAGACCATTTCATACACCTGTTGACCATTTTTATGTTTTCTTTGGGTAGAGGACTATTCAGGTCCTTACCCCTTTTTAAAATCAGGTTATTTGTTTCTTTCTTACTATTGAGTTGTCTGAGTCCCTTATATATTTGGGATAGTAACCCCTTATCAGATATATAGTATGCAAATATTTCTCCCCATTTTGTGGGTTGTCTTTCTATTCTGTTGTTTCCTTTACTATGTAGATGCTTTTTAACTTAATATAATCCCACTTGTCTATTTTTGCTTTTTTTTGCCTACATTCTTGGAATTGTAGTAAAAAAAATCAATGATATTTAAAAATCAATTATATTGAAAACATCAATGTCAAGGTTTTCCCTTATGTCTTCTGGGAGTTTTTGCAGTTTGAGGTCTTATGTTTAAGTCTTTAATACCCTTTGAGTTGATTTTTGTACATGGTGTGTAATAAGGGTCCAATCTTATTCTGTGCATGTGGAAATCCAGTTTTACCAACACCATTTACTGAAGAGACTGTTCTTCCCTCACTGTGTGTTCTTGGTGCTCTCAGTGAAAATCAGTGGATGGTAGATGTGTGGATTTATTTCTGGGCTCTCTATTCTGTTCCATTGGTCTAAATGTCTGTTTTTATGCCAACAACATGCTGTTTTGATTATGGTAGCTTTGTAATATATTTTGAAATCAGGAAGTGTAATGCCTCCAGTTCTGTTCTTTTTTTGTCCAATATTATTTTGTCTATTTGGAGTCTTTGATGAATTTTGGGATCATTTCTCTATTAATTTTTTTGTATTGTTGGGGATGGATAATTTTTCTATTAAATTTTTTAAAAGAATGTCATTGAGCCAAGGAGTCATTGGGTTTTACACCTAGTGCTGCCACTCCCTGATGATGATGACTTGAACCTTCGTTTGAGCCTTAGTTTGCTCATCTTTAAGATGGGAAAATGCTGTGCAATTTATTAGACAGCTATGGGCAATGAACGTCAAACTACCGTTTGGTAATTTCTCAATAAACGCTAGTTTTCTTCTGTCTCTTCTTGTAATGAATGGAATATGTTTAGATTCCTTTTCTGCTTAGCTAAATAAAATCTCCTTTGGTCCAGTCCTTGTTTAAGAAAATATTTCTGAAAAATATCAGTTCCTTAGTTCTGGCTCTCACTTACTCAAGGATTCAACACTTTTAAATCTCAGGTATGAATATTCATTCTTACTATACCATACTGTGAGAATGGGAGATATGGGAAATTGTGGTGGACATGGACTTTAAAATTCTGTCATCAGTTTTTATTTTCATATATTCATTTTTCTAAAAAATGAGAGCATACATAAAGATCTAATTAGAGTTTGCATTACTTGAGTTTAAGTTAATTGAAGTTCTGTCATATATAAAGACCTCACTGTTTAGCTGTCTACTATTTGTATTTGTCTAAAATTCATTTGAATCTGTTAACTGGCATGAGGTTGTGCTTGGGGTAAAATTTGGTTGTGTCTCTAGGTCCATAAATTGTTTCATGACATTAGCAAACTTGATTTGAACATTGTTTTGAAAATGGAAAGTTTTAAATCCATAAAAAACGGGCAAGTGGGTGTCTGCACGTTCTCTTCATTAGCAGCCCTGGAGTCACCATAAGCTCCTACTCCTGACCTCAGGTCTGGATGTGGTCATGTTCCCGAGAGGGTTCCTTGACCTGGTTCATTGCTCCAGAGAGGAATAGCCTCTGGGCTCTCAAAGAGCCACTCCACAGGTCACTGTGAGGAGAGGGAACCCAAGAGGAGCTCCAAGTCTTAAGCGGTGGTGGAAATAAGCAGATGCACCATTTATCTGTCCACTCCTCTGGCTGTGCAGGTCTGGCAGAGCCAGCAGATGCCAAGCAGCCCAAGGAATGTGATGTCTGTGAGGAGTGAGCTGGATGATGTGTTTTCCTCAAACTAAGGGTCTTAAAAGTGCAGGTCACGAACCATTTGTGCATAAAAAAAATCCAGAGCATTTACATCAATGAATAAATAGGACAGAAAATATCCAAATGGACCTTCTGTGGTGAAGCTAAATATTATTTTATGAGAACTTAGTTTCAATTGTCTGTATAGTGTATTCTGGGCCACAACATCAAATGTAGTTCATACTGTAGGTAAAGGTCAGACAAGGTAAAAATGCCCCTGTATTGGCAAAGGATTCCCTCGTGTGAGTGTTTGGAGCAGCGTTCACCCTGTGCAAACCCCAAGGGCCATGTGTACAAATTGTCAGGCACATAATGTGCTCGTCTGGATCATCCCTCCACATCTTTCTTCCTCCATCAAGAACAGGGAGAAGGATTATGACCAGCAGAACTTTGCTGTCAGTGCAAAAGCAAGCAGTGAGCAATCCAGAGTGAGGAGATGTGTGTGTCCCATGGCTCTACTAACAGTGGAGACGCTTGCTTTGGGGGGAAGGATTCACTCTTTGTTTTCTTAAGGTGTGTTCTGATCTTGATCGTCAGTTTTCCCACCTCTCCTTGAACATATCTCCCCAACTACCAGAATGTCCAGAATTTCTTCACATAGCTGTTTTTTATTATTATTATTACAATGTCAGCATTTCTAACAAAGTCATCTAGTAATTTCAGAACTCAACTGCAGACAGCAAGGTGCATGGTCCTTCGCCCCAGGATCCAACGGACTAATCAGCACCAGCATGACAACAGTTTTATCCAAGATGGGACAAGCCCTGGCTGGGACGGAGGGGATGGCCCTCGGTCCCCATCTTCACCGCTGCACTGTGTGTCCTTGGCACATCATCTCCCCTCCTCCCTTCTCTTCTCTTGAGCCACTGACCACAGGGTAAGTCTATTCTAGACCATCCTGAAACCCGCTCCCAGCTGCAGCCCTTCTGGTCTGTAGCTCCTTCTCTTTCTGCCTGCCATCTACTTCCTTTCTCTCCTAAATGTGGCTTAAAATATAGGGTGAGCCCTTTCTCTGGGCACATGGGAATACACATCTCATCGGAAGCACATTGCAGCCATATGTACTGCCCTAGGGTTTGAATGAATGCCAAGATTGATTTCACTGGGTTGGAATGGGGGCGGTTGTCTGTATTTACAAATTATTTATTATTGATAAACCATTTTCCAACCAACCCTCCCTCTCTAAATTCATTAAGCCCATCCATTCAGTGTAGACAAACCTCAAGGCTCTTGGCTCCAATAGATAAAGAGATAAGAATCTTCTAAATGCTGCAGAATACCGGGCAAGTGACCCCTGGCATAGGTGTTTGTTTCTGACATGGAGCTGAGAGGCGTTTGTTGGGTGACTATCAGGGTTTTCCTTTAGGACATTGATCCCAAAGGGCGAGTGGTGCCTGCAGAGTATTTCCAACTTTCCCTTAAGAACCTACTAATAAGGAGGCCTATTATGCATGCATTTATCTGAATCCATTTAAATTCTATTTATATTTCCCGCTGACATCCTTAGCATAATTTGCTCCATATGTTTACAAGTCAGTGTAGTAAACAGTATTTCCTCTTTTTTGTCACCAAGACAACCTCCCTCAATTTCAGCTAAGTGTTCCAAAGTTTATGACTGACCAGGCCCTGCTCTTTGTCCCAGAGTCCCTCAGTCTCCTCTTTACTAGCAGAGGAGTCACTCCTTTCAGGCCCTGTGGTGGGAGCTGCTGCATCTGTGGGACCGTGAGATGGTTGGCTTACCTGTCCCTGTCTGGACATGTATGTATATGTTCTGCTTGATGCTTTTAGGTAAAATTATCCACAAAATTCTAGAGACGAGCTACAGTTTTCTTATGATTCCCTCTTTCAGACAAATAACTTCTTAGTGTTTGTTGAACCAGGTTTCTTTCACATAATGATTCAGAGAAATATCTGGGTTATTAATAAAATTCGTATGAATTATATTTAGACCAAAATAGACCTCACAGTAGTCCCTCATCTTTACAAATGGGTTCTAAGAACGTTCCCTACTTATAATAACTTCATATTCTAGTTAGAAAATATATATAGGCAGTAAAAAAAAAAAAGGCAGTGAGCAAAACAATTATAAATGGCTATGCAGTCATAGCCTCATAGTCATTTTGCTCTGAAAGAGAGAATCTCAACAAAACAGTGGCTTCTCTCTACAACATCATAGAGAATTAGAAAACCTGACTATAATCTTATAAAATACTCATTAATTTGGAAAAGGCTAGAGGAGGAAATGTGATTAACTTTGTGAAGGGGGCAAGATTTCAACTATCTTTAAAATACGGTAAAACAGAAATCAACCACAGGAAGATGAAACAAGGACCTTTTATCAGGTGCTACCCAATCTGCGTTACAGTGATCGCCAGGAGGAGCGATCCTGGCCTGTGGTCAAGAGGGTAGCTGAGCCTGGGAAGGTGAAACCCGGCCCTGCTCCAGGCCTTTGGCCCCACAACATTTCCAGCCTGTACTCGATTTGGGCACCAAGTCCAGCCTGAACCTACGCTCTGGCCCACCGCGCACCGTGCCTCCTGCTTTTCCCGACCCCCCTGGCTTCTGACATCCTGAATTGCTTTCCCAGCGACGGTCTTGCTGCCCCTGCGACCCAGGCCTGGTTCTGTCTCCCCCGTCGGTTCCTTTGCGCAGGCGCCAAGTGCAGCCGCAGAGCAGGGCCGCCCCGCCCCGCTGCTAGGACCTGACTTTGAACCTGTCCTCGCTGACCATCCCTTCTCAGAGAAACAGCGGGAGAGGGAGGGGGGGCGGTCTGTGGCCAGTCACTCGGCCTCCAGCCCTGACTTCAGGGACCTGTTTGCTGCTTCTCATGCGCTTTCACAAACCAGACCATGAAACAGACTAAAATTGCCCAAGAGTCATCGAAGGGAAGACAAAAACGCTCTATTTACTTTTTCTAAATCAAATAAACTCTAACTTTGGTTCCTGCTTTGCAAGCTTAGGGAAGCTCTATGTAGGTTGCTCCTCGGGGCTGTTCTCTCCCTGTGCCTCCCTATCCTCCCTCACTTGGCCTTTGGATGGGACAAGGGACTGGGGCCGGTACTGACCAGGGACGTAGGAGAGGAGGGCCCTCACCCTGTGACCCGTGGTGGCCAGATGTTCACGAGTCCTGCTGGGGGACACACACACCCAACTTGGGTAGCAGCGAGGCTGGGGGTAAGGGACGTGGAAGAAGTGATGTAGGCCACCTCCCTGAGTAACAACGAGGACCCCAAGTGATTCTGTAGACCAGCTCTGTCCACTAGAACTTTCTGCAATGGCAGAAATGTTCTGTACCTGCACTGTCCACTGTGGCAGCCACCAGCCTCCTGTGACCAAGAACCTGAATTTTTAATCTTATTAAATTTTAATTAATTTAAATGTAATTATCCATGTGTGACTAATGGATACCATATTGGACAGTGCAGATGTATACTCTTTTTCCTGTTCCATGGTGACCTTGGAAGTCACATGTTTGGAGATCATAGCTGTAAGACAGAAATAGTCTGGCTCCTTGGGTAGCAGTGTGGTGGACACCTGACCCAGGAAGCTGCTTTGCTTACAGTGGCTTGACTCACTTTCCATGTCCAGAGGTTTCCAATGTGTCTGTCAATGCAGTGTAACCTGGTCTCTCCTGACTGCTACAGGCCCCATGGGCTCCTGCCGGTTATCCTATCCACATCATCCCAGCCCAGTGCTCCAGCCAGTTTGGGTCCCTGGGCTCAGGAGCCCGCACCTTCCCAGTTCCTTTCCTGTACTGTCACTACTCAATCCATTCTCTCTTCAGCCTTCAAATTATGCAGACTTTATGCACATCTACCCTGCAGGGACAGCTTGGCTTAATTATCCCCAGTGGTCCTAGACCTTGGGGGATTAAAAAAAGTCTATTTTGGTTTTTCCTCCTAGGCCCTGCCTAGCAACCTCTCTTTTCAGATCTATTCTTTCCTAATGAGTCTGGCACGGTGAAAAACAAAGCACAAAATGCCTCAATAAGCGCTGTACTGTATTAAATTATTAATAAATCATCCAGATTTAACTATAATTCCAGAGCTCTGGAAGTGGAGATAAGGGAAGAAATTATTTTCCTTTATTCATGCAAAGCTGGCACTTTGATCAAAGGCCTGAGATCCTGGCATGGGGAGTTCCACAGAAACAATTTATTTGAAAGTAGAACCCAGTTGGAGTGGCCCCAGGGAACCCAGCTCTCACCCACACCCACCTGAGCCCCAAATCAGTATCTTATAAAACCAGTGTGTTGGGAAGAAATGCCTGTTGTACTGAAATCTTCGGTGAAGTTTCTTAGAGAAATGAAGAAGAAAAATCCCAGGTCACAGCTCTTGGTAAATTTAATTCCTCAACAAGTAATGTTTTTGTCACTCTCCCGACCCCAGTGTTTTCCCCTTGCTGGCGGCATCTGCTGTCTCCTCGTTCAGCCCTCACACAGCCACGGAGAGTCCTCCTGACACCCTGAGGAACTTTGCTTTCTCTGTCAACTTGGATCCCTCACTCAGCAAAACCAGACCTCCTGGAGTTAGACTGCCAGGGTTTCCTCAGCATGTGCCCCTGGTGAAGGGGGCCAGCCCCCCGCCCTCCCAAAGCAGTGTAGTAAAAACAGCCAGCACTATCAGCCCTTTGTCAGAGGGACTTGACTGCGGGCAGCCACCGCCAGTCCATCTGCCTTTTTCTTCCTTTCAGATTGTCTCCCGTTATCATTCCTCGGGAGGGGACACCTTTCTTCATTAGTGACTGCAGCTAAAGTCATCTGCTCCCGGCCACCTTGTCCTTTGAAGGGGCCAGCCTTTCTTGACCTGCTCTGTTTGTTCTCCTGCAGCCATAACACAGCCCGCCGGCCCCCTGGCCCCCTGTGAACTCTCAGCTTTGACTGCAGCTGGGTGGAAGGAAGCTTGTTCTGGCCAGTGCTCATTGTTCCTAGAGTTAGTTACCACATGGATTGTTCAGAGCAACAATCTTTTTCTGCTTTCATTCTGGAGTCCCTTATGTGTCCCCAGCCTCCTCTGCGATCCCCAGCGCCTTATTTTTCCTCTTGCTCCAAAGCAAACACTGTTTATCAGTCATAGGAAGGACTCTGCGATGTTTCTGCCCACAGTGCAGCGCGGTCCAGAGCTTCCTGTGGGAGCGTGGCCCTGCTCCAGGACAATGGAATCAGCCTGCAGGGCAGATCAGAGGGTCCTGGACGCAACTGTCTGGGCCAGGGCCCTGGACACAGACCTGCCCTTTCTCTGGCTGTGTTGCTTACCCAGATGGAAACTTCAAAGCCTAGTGGCGACTGGCCCTTTCTCAGGGAGGATTCTGCAGAGGGAGGCTCAGCAAAGAACCAGAGGGGTGATGACCACTGAACAGTGACAGTCTCAGACACATTTGTCCTTTTGAAGCTACTCTGAGTGGGGTGACTTCATGGATGCACAGACTTACTAGTAGTGAAGGCGGTTGATGGAGTCATGTCCACACTGACCCTCACCTGCCGGGGGGCCAGTTTCATTACCTGTAACCCAGGAGCTGGGCTCACGGCCCATCCCCCTGAGCTCCAGCTGTTTCATGGGAAATGCTGTAGAATGCTAATGAGACAGGACAGGACACACAGGTGGCTTGGTGCATGTATCCAGTGTCAGACATTTATGGGGCCACTTCCATGTCGTAGGGCTGTGGCTGGGCTCTGGTAATATAAGGGCAGCGGAGAGACAGTCTTTACCCTGTGCAACTCGCAGTCCAGTAAGAGAGACATATGGGTAAACAACTATAATTCCATAGTAAGCGGCATCCTGCGTGCAGGTGCAAAGTGCTTGCAGAAACCTAAAGAGGGGGTGCCCGTGCCTGCGTGGAGCAGGGGACAGACATCCAACCTCGAGGCAGCCAGCACGGAACTCACTCAGGGCTCTGGATCGTGAGCTAGCCAAGTCAATCACGGCTCAGAGTTTTAAAATTGGGAAATGAAGAGATTGTTGCCAGTTATCTGGGGAGACCGAGGGTGAGCTTGCATGGAAGGAGGGGCTGAGGCACAGTGCTGGAGGCTCACAGAGCGAGGCAGGGAGGAGGAAAGAGGAGGCCATGGGGCTCTCCTACCCTCCCTGCCATTGTGACTCCCCAGGAAGGGACCTGCCTCCAGGACCAGAAGCTTCCCCACTCCTGGTCCCAAGAGTCCTTGTTATTTTATTGGGATTCTTTTTCTTCCTGTTGGCTTCAATTCTATAAAGTTAAAAAAAATTACACAGATAACATTTTAACATATACCCATGTAGCCTACACTCAGAATTAGCAAATGTTAGAAATGTGTCACTTTTGCTTTAAAATATATACAGATACATTATAATAGATACAAAAATTGCAACTAAAGAATTAAAGTGGAATATTCCTTTCTTCCCTTCCCTGAGCGCTCATTCTCACCACAGGAGCATCCGTGAACAGTACATGAAGGGCGATCGCTGGGTCAGGAAGGGAAGAATTCACACACTAGAGTCCTGTCACAAGGGCCACGGCGAGGTACAAGGGAGGCTGAGAGGTGGAAGTGTGCTTTATTACTGTGGTGGTTGGCTCATTTGTGAGTTTTTTTTTTAATCTGACATATTGCTTCAAAGAAAAAAATGCCTTTGTTAAGATGGAAAGAAAGAACACATTATTCTTTGGGGGGCGACAAGCTACATTTGCCAGAGAGACGAGCACGTTCATCAAGTTGCTGCTCTGCTCTGGGACATGGAGAATTTCCCTCTTTCTCATTGAGCCTCTCTACCCTGAGCCTGTGAGTATGTTTATTTGTATGGATTCTGCGAAGGATCCAGGGTATCCCTCTACTTTGGAGAACTTCTGTCCCTAAGGCTGAAGCACCCCCTGCCTCCTCCACCACCACCATTTGCTTATTCCGAAACATCTTATCCATCCTCCAAGAGTCTTTAATTTCCCGTTCATATTTTCCATCTTTTTGCCCCTTGCCTGAGCTGATTTCTTCAGAAATATTTGCTAGTTTAATGATGTTGAGTTGCGTCCTTCTTTTCCATCAAACCGTGTTTGTTTTAGAAAAAACTTTCATGACTTTAGTTTATATTTCTACTCTCTGAATGTGGTTGTTCTTTGATTTCTCTCTCTTTTCTTTTTATAAAGGGTTCCATTCTGCCCTTATGACACATTTTTCTTTCTTTCTCTTGTTGGGCTTTGAAAAAATATTTATTTCATGAAGTAAGAGGGACTATGCGTTTATAACTATTCAAACTAGAGCCTCTCTATTTTCTCTGTTGTGTATGTGTGAAATTTCCCAGTGAGAAGGTTTAATGCTAATGCAGGTATTCCCTTAGAGCGTCTTTCAGCTTCTTGGGAGGACTCTGGCATCTGATGACTCTCCTGACCTTGCTTCCCTGTATCCTTGGTGAGAGCTACGCCCGAGAGTGCTTTCGCAGCAGGCTGCTTTCTGCAGGATACACAGACACCGGCCCGAGGAAGTAGCCCTGTGGGGAGGCCTTTTGTTTGCCTCTGCTGGGCCTGGTCCATTTCCCTGTTTAGCTTCTCCTGGGCTCCTGCATTGTGTATAAATTCAAAGTTGGAGCTCCCAGTGCAAACTCGGCATAATCCCTGGGCTCTGATTTCTTCCAGATAATTTCTCTTCCAACCATAACCTTGGTGAGTGGTGAGCTTCCTTGGAGCTTATCCAGGTCGGGGAACAGGATGTATGTATGCAGGTTTTCCTCTTGACCCTTTAGGATTTTAGCAGGTGGCTGTAGGCTGACAGAGGGGCTTGCTTCCATGAGGGGCTTCCTGTCTACCTCACTCTCCTGAGGCAGCTGAACCCCAACCACCAGCCACTGAGGTCTGCTTGCCAGAATGGCCTGTGGGTTTCATCTCTCACCAGTGTCTCTGAATCTGAATTTCTTCTTTCTGGCATCTGGGGGATTTTCTCTCTTGGTTTCATACATGTCTAGAGACCCCAAAAGTTACCTTATTACATTTCACTAGGCCACAGGGAGGAGGCCAAGCTCAGGGCCGGGCTTGGTGCAATAGCTTCACCTTGCTAAGAGCTCTGCATCCTGGCGTTAAACTTGCCGCGCTCTGCTGCCAGGCAGAGGGACTTGTTATGGGGCATCATAGTGATCCAGGTAAGAGGAGATGGCTTTGTGAACAGAGCCAGTGGGGGTGTGGATATTTAGGGAGAGAAAGAGAGTAAAACTTGTGACTGACTGGTCTGTCTCCTCTAGCCCTTTTCCCTGCATTTTCTCATCTAATGTTTTGCACACTTCTAAGCGTTCCACATTTAATTATCTGCATTTTGCACATGAGAAAGTAGAAGTTCAGACTAACTTGATCCAGGTTGTATAAATAGGAAGTGGGTGGGTCAAATTTTGAACTTAAGGCTGCGATACTAAAGCACACCCATGTTTTTTCCTCACATTAAGGAAATGATAACTTGTATGTGGGGATGAGGAAGAGGGACAAGGATAAGGACGTAAGAACTCTTGGGGTCACCACCTGAGGCAGCCACCAACTGGGGGTGCCAATGACTAAGACACGGGGGGGGGGGAAGGAAACTCGTCTATTTTGTGTAAGTCCATCAGATAGATATTTCCAGGGAGTAGTTGGAAACATAGGACTGGAGCCTGGGAAGGAGTCCAGCTGGAGATACAACCTTTGAAGCCATTGGCTTATTGTTGACAATGGACACCACGGGAGAGGATGGGACATTCCAGTGGGTTGGTGAAGTCAGAATAGAGCTCAGGGTGTACTATGGAGACGTTTTCATCTAAGAAAAGGGCGTAGGAGGGACCAGGAATGGGAAGGGTGGTGAGGAGTTAGGCAGAGTCTCCACGGGACTCCAAGTGCCTCCCAGACTTGGAAGAGAGTTTTGTTTTGTTTTGTTTTTAATAAAGAGGGAGTTTTGAAAATACTAAGAGATGCTAAGGAGATCAAATAGGATGTAGACTTGAAAAGGCCACCAGTGACCTTTGTGAGGAGGGAGAAAGGCAGTGATGAATTTTGCCTGGGGCAGACTAGAAAAAAGCCTCAAAGAAAAGCTGAGATTTGGGCTGGAGCCCAGCCTCCCAGGGATTGTAAGGCAGTGAGCGGGTAAACGGCATCTCAGGCAAGGGGAGCAGCAGAGGAAAACAAAAGCCCAAGCTAAGACACCATGACACCGTCTGGGTTTTTACAGGCCGCAGTAAGCTGACTGTAGGAGTGTGTTGGACCGGTTTTGTTTTCTGCACGTTGGAGAATCTCCTGGTTTCTCTTTCCACTGTAGACATAACAACTGAAACGGGTTAGTCTGGGGAGGTTGATGCCTCCTTCCCCGCCTTGCAGCTCTGTCACACCCAGTATAAAACCAATGTATGGTGCCCCGTGATCGCATTAATGTACACAGCTATGATTTAAAATTCATAAAAAAAAAAACCAAAATGGAAAGAAATATGATCGATGTCTCACAAAGGGACATGTGGCTCAAATCCTTTATGGAAATAGAATTCTAATGAAACAAAGCAAGTGGGAAGACTCTACAAATACATTTCATAGAATGTGTCATGATTTGGAAGGGTAATATAGGTGCTGGCATGTGTAACCAATGGTCCCTAACCCTCTCAGAGGCTTGACACAGCCAAAGTGTCATTGTCCCTCACCCAGATTCCGACAGGACCCAGCAGCGATGCTGGGCAGCTTTCTCCCACGGAGTGACTCAGAGATCTGTGCTCCTTCTTCCACCTGTGCTCTGCACCTTGGCCCCCTTCCCTCCTAGCCACGTGGGCAGGGTAGAAACCACAGGAAATTGCACCTGAGTTATCCAGGCTGGCCGTGATACTGTTCTGCTGTTCACACTGTATAAACTTATATTTAGCCAGATGGTCCACCTCCCTGCAGAGGAGACTGCAAAGCCTATGCGAGCGCACTGGTGTCAGTAAATACTAATAGTACATGAGTCACTATGAAAATTTTGAGACAGACTATATTATGGTCTGTTATTTCACTTTCAAGAAACACAGCTGACAGCCTCCTTTCTGATTCACCCGTGCAGGTTTCAGCCTGCTAGGCCTATTGGTGCTGCCAGCAGACCTTCATTTATTTCCATCCATGCGGATTTTATGTTTCTTGATTTCTGTGTATCTAAAAACTTTTATAATGACCCACATGCATGCCCATCAATCGATTGCTAAAATATTGATTATTAAAATGTTCATCACTTCTCTTAGAAAACGTTAATGGATTTAGACATTGTCCATTTTCTACATTTTGCAGGCAAACGTGGTCCTCTGATTCAGGGCTTCATATCTCAGTCTGATATTAAAAACCAATTTTCATGTCATTAGAGCTCTGTCCTTAGACTGTGAGCAACTTGAGTACAGGGGCTGTTTCTAGATGTTGCCAAAGTGAACTGAATTCTCAAAGTCAATTCTATGCCGTGGATTCAAGGTGAAGCAGGGGCTGTGTTTGGCACTGTGGAGATGCCACAGTGAAGAGGGGGCTTTCCAAGGAGGGTCCACATCCACTCTGAGGCCTGAGCGAGAAGGAGAATAAGGGCTCGCTTTGGCAGCACATACACTAAAGTTGGAACGATACAGAGAAGATTGGCACGGTCCCCGCGCAAGGCTGACATGCAAATTCGCACAGCGTCCCATATTTAAAAAAAAAAAAAAAAAAAGGAGATTAAATTTCAAGTTATAATGGTGCAATAGTAAGACCTTATTTTTGCGTATTCAACCAAGGGCATCTTAATTTTTTGTGAATAATATAAAAATAATAACAGCAATTTTAAGAAAAAAACATACATCATTCCTTTTAAAAATTTTTCTGTTTCCTTCTGTTTTTTTTTTTTTTCACATATATTTGTGCTCATTAGGGTTCTACCTTTTGCCTTCACAAAATTAAAAATGCTTAAAATTTAACAACAATAACAATGTTTAAGATAAGGACCAGAAACAAAGACAAATACATTCAGAAAAGAAATCAGACAGTTGCTGCAACGAAGTATTAAGCAATAATAATAATAGCAATGCAAAGAGTTTTCTTCTATTTTTTTAAAAACACACATGCAAAGTCTTCGTATGGGGGGCTCATAGCCTGTGTCCCTTGTTCTGGATCCTCGGGGGACCACCAGCTGCTCTCCAGATCCACCAATGAAAATTTTGAGACAGACCATGTTACAGTCCATTATTTCACTTTCAGAAACAACGAAAGTCATTGCTCGGTCCGTGCTGTTCCCAGAGACCCATCCATTTCCTGACCGATCAGGATCTTTCCCGCCAAAAGATGCGCCGCAGCCGCTGTTCTCCGGGGCTCTCTGTCTGGAGCTCTTCACATCACTGCTTCCGTCTCACTTTCCGTTCTCAGCTCAAACGCCCCGAGTGCAGCGCCTGTCCCATTCTCTCTGTCACTTCATCATGTCACTTCACATGACAACACTGTACTTATGTGCATCATGGCATTTCCCCCAATCTATGTATTTCTTTCATTCTTTATGTAGATTTTAACTATCCTGCTAGAACATAAGCTTCCACAATGAACATTACTCTGCGCATAAGCTTTCCTCTTCCTTGAACTTCTCCTGTGGGCTCTTTTCCTGGATGGATTCTCAGGAGTGAGATGATAGAATCAAACATCGTGACTATCCTCATGGTTCTGAAACATCGCTGCCATATTGCTCTACAAAAGTTGTACCAATTTACATGCCCACCAGCCAAATGTCTTCATGCCCATTTTACCATAGCTTTAATCATTGTCAGCCCTAGGTTGTCTCTCTCTCTCTCACACACACATATGAAATTTGGCAAATTGACTAAGTATATTCAGGAATTAAGATTTATTTGTGATTAATAAATACTTGAGCATGATATAAAATCTGTGTATTGAATTGTTCAATCTAAATTTTTAAGATAATAGACTCCTGTATTCTTTTCTTTGAAACTAATCTCTATCCCTCGCATAGTAAAGAACCTTCTCAAGGAGCAGGCAGAGAGGGTGCAGCCCTTCTAACAAGCATACCTTACCCTCCCCACCGCTCCCTTCTGCATGCCCTGCTCCCTGCAGGGGTAACTACTGCAAAGTGGAGGTGTCAAATGCCTTTCACTGCTTAGAATACATGGGTGGTATCATCTCGTTCTAAAATCAAATTTAGGTACTATCAAAGTAAGCAAGTTACATTTTGGGAAAATAACTGGGATCTTTGGAGCACTAACCAGAGGGGTAAATTCAGAGATATTGGGGGGTCGGGTCCAACTACTACAGTGAAGTGAATGTTGCAATCAGGTGAGCCACATGGATTCTGAGTGTCCCGGTGCTTATAAATGTCATGTTCACACTATGCTGTAGTCTACTAAGTGTCCAAAAGTCGTATGTCTAAAAAATACATGACAATTAAGTACTCGATTGCTAGAAAATGCTGACCATCATCTGAGCTGTATGGGTTGTAATCCTTCTGCTGGTGGTCCTGCCTCCGTGCTGATGCTGCTGGCAGAACGGGTGGGGTTTGCTGAAGGCTGGCGGCCTGTGGCAATTCCTTAAAATAAGACAACAGTGACATTTGCTCCATGGATTGACTCTCGCTTTCAGGAAAGATTTCCCTACAGTATGCAATGCTGTTTGATAGCATTTTTCCCACAGTAGATCTTCTTTGAAAATTGGAATCATGCATCTGTCATCTCCAGGATGTTTCTGTTCAACTCTCTTGCCCACATAGAAATGGGGTTGTTTGCTCTTTTACTATTGATTAACTTGAATTCTCTGCAGATTCTAGTTATCAGATCTTTGTCCGATTCATAACATGCAAAAATCTCCTATTCTGAACGCTGTCTTTTTGCTTTGGTTGTAGTACCTTTAGCTATGCAGAAACTTTTGACTTGATCAAATCCCAGTTATTTATTTTTGGTGTTGCTGCAATTGCCAGGATGACAGACGCATGGCCAACAAAAACATGAAAAAATGTTCATCATCTTTAATCATTAGAGAAATGCAAATCAAAACCACTCTGAGGTATCACCTAACTCCAGGAAGATTAGCGCACATCACAAAGCCCCAAAACTATAGATGCTGGTGTGGACGTAGAGAGAAGGGAATGCTTCTACACTGCTGGTGAGACTGCAAACTGATACAACTTGTATGGAAAGAAGTATGGAGAATTATCAAACAACTAAGCGTTGACCTTCCATTTGATCCCACAATCCCTTTACTAGGTATCTACACAGAAGAACAAAAATTTTACCACAAAGACATTTACACCAGAAGGTTTATTGCAGCTCAATTCATAATCGCCAAGTCGCGGAAGCAGACCAAATGCCCATAAACACATGAAGGGATTAACAAACTGTGGAAATATGTATACCAGGGAATACTATTCAGCCATAAGAAAAGATGGAGACTTTACATCTTTTACATTTACCTGGATGGAGTGGGAACACATTCTTCTTAGTAAAGTATCTCAAGAATGGAAAAAAAGTATCCATACACTCATACTAATGATAAAATACAAATATAGTCTATCAAGTGGGAGGACGGAGGCAGGGGTGGGGGTGGGGGAGAAGGCAATTGACAGAAGAAGGGAGGACTTTGGGGGGCTCTCACCTAATGTGCACATTCTGAGGGCATTCGGGGGGCCCCCCAGGTGAGGGGCTGTCTCACAACTTGAACTTTACCTTGAAAGTGAGAACAATGTAACCTAAAAATGTGTACCGTTACGTTAATTTGAAATAAAGAAAAATAAAATTGGAGGAAGTCCTCTCAAACCCTGCCAGATTTCTTGACATTTCAACAATGTCAAGAAATTTGTTGACATTTGTTGAATGTTTATAACACCTTCAGCAGGGATAGATTCCGTTTTAATAAACTACTTTCTTTTTCTATGCTCATTTATAAAAAGCAGGTTTCCATTTATTGAAGTTTTATTATGACATCGCAACAGTTCAGTCCCATCTTCAGACTGCCTTCCACTGCCACCACATTTACCATTCAATCCTCCGCAGAAGTCTCAAAGTCGTTCATGAGGGTTAGACTCCTTTCAAACTCCTGTTAATATTGATGTTTTAACCTCCTCTCAGGAATCACGGGTGTTCTTAAGAGCATATGGAATGGTGAATCATTTTGAGAAGGTTATCAATTTACTTCGCCCAAATCGGTCAGAGGAATCACCATGGCAGGTACAACCTTCACAAAATATGTTTCTCAGGTAGTAAGACACAAAAGTAAAAAATGCCCCTTGATCCATGGACTGCAGAATGTGTGCTGAATTAACAGGCATGAAAACAACATTTATTTACTGTACTTCTCTGTTAGAACTCTTGAGCGACCAAGCGCATTGTCAATGACCAGTGATATTTTGAAAGGAATCTTTTTTTCTGAGCAGTAGGTCTCAAAAGTGGGCTTAAAATTTGATAATCATGCTCTAAACAGAGGTGTTATCACACAGGCTTTTTGTTCCATTGGTAGAGCACAGCCAGAGTTGATTTTGCATCATTCTGAAGGGCCCTAGGATTTTCAGAATGGTGCCTGAGCACTGGTTTCAATCTAAAGTCCCAGTTGCATTAGCCTCCAACAACAGATTCACTGGTCCTTTGAAGCTTTGAAGTCAGACATTGACTTCTCCCCTCTAGCTATGAAAGTCCTAGATGCTATCTTCTTCCAAGAGAAGGCTGCTTTGTCTACGTTTAAAATCTGTTGTTTAACAGAGTTAGATCTTCCAGGTGACTTGCTGTCTCACCTTGCATTTTTGTGTTATAGAGACAGTTTCTTTCCTTAAACCTCATGGACCAAGCTCTGCTAACTTCAGACTTTCCTTCTGCAGCTTCCTCACCTCTCAGCTTTCACAGAACTAAAGAAAGTCAGAGCCTTGTTCTGGATTAGGTTTTGGCTTAAGGGAATATTTTGGCTGGCTTGATCTTCTATCCAGACCACTTAAACTCTCTCCACGTCAGCAGTAAGGCTGTGTCACTCACTGTCTTATCATCACGTGTTCAATGGAGTAGGGTGTTTAATTTCCTTCGAGAACTTTTCCTTTGCTTTTCCAAATTGGCAGTTTGGTGCAAGAGGCCTCAGTTTTGGTCCATCTCAGCTTTCAACATGCCTTTCTTCCTAAGCTTAATCATTTTTAGCTTTGGATTTAAAGTGAAAGATTCGTGACTTTTGCTTTCTGTTCAACACTCAGAGGCTATTACAGGGTTACTGGCTGGCCTCATTTCAATATTGTTGTGTCTCAGGAAACCATGGGGCTCAAGGAGATGGGGAGAGATGGGGGAACAGCCAAGCAGTGGAGCAGTCAGAACACACGTCTATTAAGTTTACTGTCTTATATGAGTGCAGTTGTGGTGCCCTAAAGCAATCACAGCAGTAACATCCAAGATCGCTGGTCACAGGCCACCATGACACCTGGACAGGAGGGAGCAGGTGAAGGCATGTGAGTGTGGAGCAGCCAGGATATGAGCAAGTAAGGCAGAGGGTGGGAAGGACTGCTGGGTCACTGAGGCTAAGAGGGCCCCACAGAGGTGCCCAGGCTTCCACGCACAGGTAACAAACGGCAAGAGAGCGACTGGCTGCTCCCTGCCCTGCTCTCACTGCCCCCACACTGAGCCCTCCGCCCCTACCCTGCTCTCTTGCGCCCACACTAAACCTTCCACTGCCTCCCAGACCTGCTTTCTTTAGGGTCTGCAGGCTCCAGGACAGCTCCATCTCCCCACTGCACCTGCTCCTGTCTGCCCCTTCACGCACCCACCCCTAGAAGCAAGAGGGGCCTTGTGTGAGACTCAGCAGTGAAGAAGGCAGGCATGATTTATTGCCCTCCTTGGGACTCCCCAGAGATGTCTCTCCCTGGCAACCCCTCAAGAGCAGGCAATGGCTATCCTGGCCCAGCTCACAGTCGGGCCGGGCTCAGCCACAGGGAGGGCTGAGCAGTGGTGTTTCTCCACCACGCTCTGCTCCTAACGTCCGTGTGGCCTTGGGAAGTCACTTGGCTCCACTGGGGACTCCAGTTGCCTCCTTTCTGCCATGGAGAGGTTGGTCCCTGGGTTTTCAACAACCTCAGAAAAAAACAGAAGTTTTTATCAATACTAAAGATTTGAAATGCCCAAAGAAAGCTTTAATTCTATCTGCTTGAAACTTTATATAGCTTTGCTTGGAAAAAAGGATTTTTTTGTTTTGTTTTGTTTGTTTCTTTTTCATCTCTGTGATTCTCCATCGAGCGTGGTCAGATATCAGAAGCTCCCTCCCGGCAATGTGAGACTTTGAGCCCCTCGCTGCTCCAGGGCCTGCGCCCAGCTCAGCAGTCCAGAGGGCTGGTCCCCCCCCCCCCCCCTTCTCAGTTTGGGCTAAGTCTGCCCCGGAGCTTGGACACGGAGCCTGCGGGTGTGAACTCAGGGTCTCCCCTAAGGAAGGAAGAGGTAGGCAGCACCTGTTAATGCCTTCGCCCAACTGTGACGGTCGGTTCTGCCCTAACAAAGAGCATCTGAAATAAATGATGGGGTGAGCCCAAGGTAAACTCTGCACTTCTGGACTATTCTGTGAGACTGCACATTTGCTCATAAGCTCTGCTCAGATGGGAGCTTAAACCTTAGGTCTGCACACTAGTCTTGGAAGGACATTTGGGTGGTAGTAGCAATGAAAAATACAGATGGAACTTACAAAGATTTTTAGAAGATTTAAAAACAAGAAAGCCTTTTCTCACCTTTGTGTGTCAGATTTTAAGTTAATTGAGTCACTTTGCTCCAAACACGTTGTGAGAGAAAGTGTTCTCACAAATGTTCAGGCAGCGTGTCCATTTACCAAAAGCACTTTAGAAAGAGTCTGCCAGGTCGTCAGAAACTCCAGGGCTGTGGGCCATGCTGAGACCCCTTTACAAGCCAGAAGGTCTGGGGTCTTCACCTGGCACACTGGGGGCAGGGGACACCTTGGGGAAACAGGGGTGACCTACGCTGGAGCACCTCTGCTCTCATGTTTCTCCCAGAGCAGGTTGACTTGGGGTTTAGAACCTCCAAGGAAATAATGATCATGAAACTGGGATGTTTTCCCCTTCCCCACAAAACACTCAGGTGAAAATTCTGAAGTTTCCAGTTAGCCCAAAATAATCTGGGATGCTAGACACTAGAGAGCCTTCTCGTAAGCTGAAGCCGTAAGGGAGGTGTCCAGAAGGCCCAGTGTAGGTCCCTGAGCCCTGCCCAGCAAAACTGACACCTCTCCCCCCAACATACCCACGTAAATGTTAAATCAACAGGTCCGAGGGTGTCATTCTGCCACCACAAGTGCTCTTGCCACATGGTCAGTGTCCCCGAGGGGACAGTTTGCACCAGTCCGCACTTGGCACACTAGAGGACCTTTGGGTTTTGAAAGATCAGATTTAACACCAGTGGCGATCTGCTTGTGTTCTCTGGATCTTACCACCGGAGAACAGAAATGCGCTTGACATAACCGGTGTGACGACTTTCTGAAGGTAACATGTGAAGCTAGTTGAATGTGAATTTGTTGTTATGGGTGTTGAACTTTTCCAGCTTTTAGTCTCTCTCCTTTTAAAAATTAAATACCCCAGATGGAATGGCTGTAATGGCATTTTTTTTTTTTTTTTTTTTTTTTTTTTTTTTTTTATTTCGAGTGGTTTGGAGTTACCATTCCATTTAATGAGGTCAATATTGATAATCCATAGCTAGAATACAAAATTGATTTTTACAATCCAGATGAGAGTCACTGAGATTTAAAACACATATACAATTTTTTAATAGGACTTCTATACTATGCAAAGATATCAGGCTAATGGTCAATGTTTATAATATTAAATTTCCACATTTTATATCAAATCAGCACATTGTACCCCATAAGTGCATTCGTGTACACAGTTATGATTTAATAATGGGAAGTCATTTTTATCAAAAAAAAAAACCTCTTTCTCTTCTTTTCTTCTGGGGTTTCCGGCTGCTGCTGAGGTGTTGGCAGCGGTGGGACCCATTCTCTGTCTCTCAGGGATTTCACTTTGTTTTTTAGTGTGTTAATTAGAACCATTACAGTTATACCCTCTAGGGCATCTCTTTGGGGTGGTGGGTGATACACGGTTCTCAGCCCATATGAGCCGCCTACTCGCTGAGAAAGAAGAAAGGGTAAAGGTCCAGCTTCCCAACCCCCTTTCTGGTGATTAGAATAAGCTTGTAACTTCAGAAACTGTGCCCCAGTGTTGCAGGGCACTACCTCGGGGCCTGCTGCTGCCCATCAGTGCCCTATTAGCCTTTATGAATGCCCGCTGAGGCGTCTGGAGCAGGACCACAGCTTGAGAGACTCCCCTGGAGTGTTGGAGGCAGCTGGGAAGTTGGTGGATGGAGCTGCCCATGGGCAAGGGCATTGTCCTGGGAAGCGGCTTCTTGGGGAGGGAGATTCCCAAGGACAGAGAGTCCTGGGTTTGAGAAGTGACTTTTCCCTCACCAGGGCTGGGATTCTGCCTCTAAGTATTTCTGTTCCCTGCTCTGGACTGCATGGAAAGTAAAACCCCCTCTTACAGGGATCTTGCGGAAGTAACAGTTCACACACCTAGAATTTGGCATAGAGTCTCAATAAATGTGGATCAGATGTAAAAAGGTTCCAAATGAAACAGTCTTCTCCTGCCTCAGCCTCCCAAGTAGCTGGGACTACAGGTGCCCTCCACAACTCCCGGCTATTTTTTGGTTGTAGTTGTCAATGTCGTTTGGCAGGCCTAGGCAGGGTATAAACCCACCAGCTGAACTACAGGCACCGAGCCTTTTGTTTTGTTTTGTTTGTTTTTGGAAAGGTTTCCAGTCTTTTTTTTTTTTTTTTCTTCCTTCTTTTTTGAAACAGAGTCTTACTTCAGCCCTGGGTAGAGTGCCTTAGCATCATAGGTCATACAACTTCAAACTCTTGGGTTTCAAGACATCCCCTTGCCTCAGCCTCCTGAGTAGCTAGGACTACAAGTGCCTGCCAGAATTCCAGGCTAATTTTTCTGTTTTTGTTATACATGGGGTCTCATTATTGCTCAGGCTGGTCTCCAACTCCTGAGTGCAAGCAATCCACCAGCCTCCCAAAGTGCTAGGATTACTGATGTGAGTCACCTTGCCCAGCCATGATGTTTATTTCTGATAAATATAAATACATAGAAGTTAATGATATGTGGTCTAAGACTACAAAAAAGAAGACTAAAAGATAGGTGAAGTCCAAGGAAATGTTTATTAAAAAGCATGTGTAGACCAGGTGTGTTGGCCACACCCCTAACCCTAGCACTCTGAGAGGCCGAGGCAGGTGGAATTTTTGAGACCACCCTGAGCAAAGCAATGCCTCATCTCTACTAAAAATAGGAATTTTTTTTTTTTTTTTTTTTTTTGAGACAGACTCTCACTTTGTTGCCCTGGGTAGAGTGCCGTGGTGTCACAGAAACCTCAAATTCTTGGGCTCAAACCTCAGCCTCCCTATAGCTGGGACTATAGGTGCCCACCACAATGCCTGGCTATTTTTAGAGATAAGGTTTAAAAAAAAAAAAAAGAAAAAAGAAAAGAAACAGTCTTTAAAAAGAGAGCTTGAAGGAAAAGGGCTTAAAGACTTGGCAATTTGAGATCCAGATTTCATCTTGTCTAAAATTTGCAGGTGCACATGTTTTTAAATTGAAGGGAGGCTTAAAAATACTTTAAAATATGTTGTTAATCCATGCAAATCTTTCCCTGCAAAAAAATCCAGAAAGTCAGATGCACAGGGGTGAGGAGAGAGGATGGCCAGACCCTAGCACCTGGGGTGACAAAAGCAGCGGATGACCAGAGTCAGTGGAGAGATGGTGGTGCTCAAGGGAACAGCGTAGGGAGAGGATTGACTTTGCAAAATGAAATATGAGCACAGGTGCCTTTGGCATAAGTTCAGTGGGATAGTTCTGCCCTTTGTAATGTAGGACTCCACTTCATTTATAAGTCAATGTAAATGACTATTTAGATGTATTGTTATTATTATTATTTGCTTCTTCTTTCAATGCTCAGAGAAATTCTGCTTATAAGTCTATCAATTTTCATGGGAGGCAGAGCCTCTTAGAAGCTGAAAAAGGTAGATACTCACCGTCCAGCCTCTCTGGGAGCTATAGTATAAAAACCCACAAAGCACAGCCTGCATTTTGAATTGGGACTGAGTGGCAATGATGTCAGCAGGCTAGGATGCACCCCAGGATCCTGTGCCAGGGTGGCCGGGGCAAGCCCCAGCTGGCAATGCCTGGCAGGGAAGGCCGTGCATCCTCATAAGCAGCCCTGAGGTGGCCTGAGTTTCAGTACGTTCATCTGCTGCTCTAACAAGACAAGTGGTTTCTGTGATTGCAGTGAACCTGTCTGAGGAGACACATCTTATTTAATTATACAGCTTTTCTTTTTCCTCTGCATGAAGTAGTACCATTATGTAGTCCATGAAATAAAGATGTTGCCTTTTTTGCAAACTATTGAGTCAACATTTTTTTTCTTCATTGGTGTATTTGTTTTCTATTTGCAATCAAATATTACCAGAAATTGCTCACGTCTTGAGATCAGCTACATTTGGGGGCCACTAAGCTCAACTTTCCCCCTAGAGGAGACGGGAGGGAGGCAATCTTCCCCTCGCCCCCCATGTTATGTTATCCCGTTGAAGTGGGAATGAGACTCCGAAGTGGCCATGGTGGATTTGTGTCTTGTCTATCTTGGCAGAGCTGTGAGGCTGCGTGGACACACGGGAGATCCCTCGGCCAATCTTGGTGATGTGGTGTCAGGCAACACAGACTTGGCTGCCAATATTTTTCATTTCTTTGAGTTAACTAAGAGGCTAGGTTGAGAATTTAAAGTAATTTAATACACACTAAAAACTCTTCTACATACGTCTAGTGACTTTATTGGGCTTACCAGGAAGAAACAGAAATGTACAAAAAAATATAGAGCTCCTACATCTAACGAAAAGTTCACACGCCTGTCCCAGCCTCTGGGGTTTGACACTGGTCTCTAATCTGTCACGATTCAGACCTGTCTTCTTTTAGAGAGTTTACATACTGTAACCAGGACAGAAGTTTGACCCTGGTGGACCAGACAACAGGTCCCCACCAGGCCTCGTAAGCCAGTGGGAACAATTCACTTGTACTGGAGGAAGAGTGTGGGCCCCCTGGAACGCAGGCTTCTGTAGGACTTGAAAGCAAAGCTGCCTTTTGTGTTTTATGAGTTTTGGGGGAAATGTTGGCTGTTTACTAATTATCAAAGCTGTTTTTATGACTTCCCCTAAGGAAAACAAAAAAGAAAAGGACCCAAGTGTATTCCTTTAGGCCTGGGATGAAAGCTTGACCTTTGGTGCTCCTGAAGAGCTGCATGGCTTGTAGGCCTCCCTGGAAAATAAAACTCGGAATACATGTTCAGGAAAGCAGGCAGCTTTGAAGTTAGGAGCCAAACAGGAACAGCCGTGGTGACTGGAGCTGCATGCTTGGCCTGATGTGACAGACCTGTCCTGCGCATTGTCCCTGTGGCCGAGGGTCGGTGGAGAACAGCAAGAAACCTTTCCCTTCCATGGGGGTTTCTGCGGATGTCCCTTGGACATCCCTTTGTGTCCTGATTCGTAAAGGACACATAAGAGAAGCCCAAAGACCCAGGGCACCTTCGTGTCTGCCTAGAGGAAGCTCATGGCCACGTGCTCCCCAGAACCCAGCTTTCGCGGAAGCCCCAGATACAGGGACAATAGAAGCCGAGAACGTGCCATTACTGGTGACGATTTAATGAGAACGATTTAAGACTATCAATCAAGTTTGACTGGAATAAAAACACTTCTGCCTTTTTAAACTTCTGGGACCCCACGATTGGCATCCAGCAGAAAAATATTTTCTTGGTAGAAATTTTTATTTTCTCATTAGGATCTACATATTAGGTAAAATGCCATCAATTACCATCAAAAATGAGCATACATTTTTTTTTCCCCCAGAGAGGATGTGAAAAATCTTTGAGGTTGTCGGTCACCACAACCACTGGGTTCCAGTATTTATTTGCATTCTTACTTTGGTCTCTTTTCAATGGACAGACCCTTTACGGCTTCCTTCCTGTTTCTATCAGCGGAAATTGAACAGTAAAAAGCGGTAAATAGCTTAGCTCTATCGGTTCCCAAGATTTGGATTCTTTCTTTTTTATATTCTCTTAAAAATCAATTCAGCTGTGGCACCTTCTAAAAATAGAATTTAGGGTCGCATTTATTGTTCTCCCAGCTTTGTATCAACCTGTTTGAAGACTTTATGACCACGAGCCGTTTCCAGGGGACATCACTGGGTTGCTGATGTCTTTGGGTTTGCAGCACAAATCTGCTCTGATCTGACACTTGCAGTTTGCCATAAACGCTCTCCAAATGCGAATTCATTCACTATGTTCCCCCCAATTTAATTTTGCATTTGGGAGTATCTTAACACAGGCCAGGATGTTTTTCTTCCACACATCTATGGGGCATCGGAGGCTGGAGCTCTTACCCAGAAGGCAGAGGGAAGAGACGGAACTGAAAAGTGGTTCTTCTGCTGCAGCTGCACCACTGCCGGGACACCCTGACGGGCTCTCGGAGGGTAAGCGTTCCCTCCCTGCACATTGCACCAGGTGGATGGGTCAAGGCTGAGCTGGACCTAGGTTGTTGGAAGTTATTTCATGGATGAGCTTGGAGTACTGCAAAAAACACGAGAGGTGTGGAATCTGGTGCACAGAGTCCAGTGTCAGGCACGGCCTGCTGGAGCGGCCTGGGGAGGAGCAACTCTCAGAGCCGTGTCAGAATAGGTGCATACACCCTGCACCCAATCATCCCCCGGGGGGGGGAGGCTGCCAGGGGTTCATGTCCTTTGTAGGGTGGCTCAGCTGCCCCTCCATGAAGTGGTCAGGGGCTGGGAACCAAGCCTGTATCCACAGTTGTGCAACATGGACATGGGCGGCAAAGTGTGTCTAGTGGTGCTCAGGGCAGGCGCCAGGGGCTGTGTGTGCACACGTGCAGCATGTGAGCCCGTGTGATGGTGCATGTGTCTGGGGCCATGTTTTTCAGTTGACCAAAATCAATGTCTTATGCGTTTGTCCGTGGCCAGTTTGCAGGAGGTCACCCCTGTGTTTTGGGAGGGACCATGCTTCAAAGGCATGGGTCTTCAACGGTGAGATTTAAGCCAACTCCACAGGGTTGATCAGAGGACCTGACCTCCTGGCCTGACTGTCCGGTGGGTGTTTGTCCACAGAACCTGCTTTGGCAGCGAGAAGGTACAGAAGTGCCTCAGCCAATGCAGTGGAGGAGACTCTGGGATCTGCAGAGGCCCCAGCACAGCCCTCCCACCAAGCCTGGCCTTCTCTCTGGCACATGCGGGTTTTCTTTTTAAATAAAGATGAGAATAGACAGAATGTGAGAAGTCACAGCACTTCCAGGCTCTTAACGAGAAAACAGTGGTGCCTTATCCCACCTGCCCTGAATCCCACTTGGAGCCTTGTCCCACCTGCCCTGAATCCTACTTGGAGCCTTGTCCCACCTGCCCACTTGGACCCTTGTCCCACCTGCCTACTTGGATCCTTAAATCCTTGTGACGGCTTCTCTGGTGTCTGTCACCTCAGCCAACCCGACAGACACTTGCAGCCTCGGGGTAGCTTTCCATCTCAGACGGAAGCCCTGATGAAGCGTCATCCCCTTTCTCTCAACTCCTCTCTTCCCTTCCTCACCTGTGTGCTTTCTTTCCTATTCTTCAGCCTCATTCTATTTCTTTTTTGGGTGGAATTAATTTTCCTTGCTTGCATTACCTAGACTGCCTTTATTTTTGTTTGTAGTTGAGTCATATAACATGACCACTTTTCCTTTTACTGGTTTTCCCTCTTTGAATCAGTAATTGTCTCACTGTGTTTACTTAGCTTTCTAAACACCTACAATTCATTCATTCCTAAAATCTTAAAGAAAAATGAAAATTTCCTTGGAAGATGTTGAAGTCCATCATGCATTTGACCAGTTTTACATAATTTATTGGTATTATTATTCATCCTCACTATGACCTTGGTAATAGTAAGCTCAGCCACCCTGCACCCTCCTGGTCTGGGCTGTCTGATTTCAAGCCCTGTGGCTCAGCTCCCACTGAGGCCTCCCCCACTCTGTCCTATAAGCTTTCTCCCATCCTGACACCATGAGCTCCAATCTCATGTCCTCTGCCTCCCTGGATTATGACTGCATTTGACTGCCTACCTCCTAAGGGCTTCCTGAGGGAAAATGCAGAGGGAGAAACTTTCCTGAGATCTTCCACCTCTGAAGGCACATGACTCTTCCATGCATTCTTCGGTGAGAGGTTAGCTAGGTATGAAATTCTAAATCGGAAGTCATTTTGCCTCCATTTTGAAAGCACTGCTTCATGACGTAGTGATTGAACAGCTGGCTAGATGGCGTCTGTTCTCCAAGCTTTTATATGGGGCATATTTTGTTTTTCCCTCTGCAAAGTTTCACTGTGTGCTAAAATTTTGAATGGATGTGGCAATGGCCCCTCCAGGGCCGTGTTGCAATTGGTGCAAAGCTGATGACAGTTACAAAATGCCAGTAGACAGAACCTTAAACTTCTCGGTCCTCCCCACACCTCGTGTGGAGTGGGAGAAGCAGTGACAGCCTAGTGTCCGGAAGAGGCGGGGAAGGGATGAGGCAGTCCATTCACCCTGGAGGAACCCCCTGAGTGGATGAGGTGCAAGTAGAGATGACCCAATGAGGCCAAAGCAGAGGACCGGGCAGGACAATGCAATGGTTGGCTCAGGAGGTATCTGAGGAGACAGTCGGGGGGCAGGTGGCTTTATGTCCAATTGCTTGGTGCTATGCAAAGCCGGAGCAAAAAAGGAGAGCAAGAAGTTTACTGGGATTGGTGTTCTAGCATCCTGGAAAAATAAGGACTTAAAATTACCAATTACATTTATCAATAGAAAAAGGTAAGAAATCATATTGCTTGTATACATAAAATATGAGCATAGATTTTACTATGAAATTAAATATGCTTATGTCTGATTCTTATGTAAACTCCTTGAGGGCAAGAAATGCATCGTATTTAATTCATCTAGCTTCTTGTAGGGGCCAAGTCAGTATTTATCAAATTGAGCTGACAAAGAGCACGCACGTGCTTCTGGCTCCTGGAACCCCTTTTGCTTGGCACACTTGGTTTGAGTCTAGGTGCTCATACATTTGCCCAGCTTGCCCTGCACTGCTGAGTGAGCCTGGAGGCCAGGGTGGGCTGGACACATGTTCCTCTGTCCTCCCTGAGCCTCCCTCCTGTGGTCAGGCCTCAAGTGCAAGTCTGGAACAAAAGGGACCATCTGTACTGGAAACACCGGGCTGTTCACTTTGCCAAGTTTCTTCCCTCCAGGAGGCCAGGGATGGCAACAGGGTTCCCACTCCCAGTTCATGCCTCTCGAATGACCCAGAGATGCTTTTGGAATGTCTTCTCTTTGCAGCCTTCACCCCACATCCCTCAAGAGCAGAGTGCTCAGTGCCTACAGAGCAGATGGTTCACAAATACTTGTTGGATCAATTATTGAATTAAACAAGAGAATAGGAATCATGTTTCCTAAGGAAACCGATGCTGCGCAATCATTCTGTGCCACATTTCTGCATTTCAGAGGGAAACTCCGGTGACAAAGGGCACGCAGAGTGTGGTGCAGGGGGCGGAGGAGTGTGGGGGCAGGCTTGTGTCAGGGCAGAGAGACTCCTGCCCCACCCGGCCTCTCTCTTCCCTCCCCACCCCCCGGCAGACTGTGTGCAAGGGACACCCAGCCCTCCTTGGCAGGACATCCTCTTCCATGACCTCTGGCTTCAGATGCTCAGGCTCCTGACCTGATGCAACACCCATGGCCAGGGCCACTCTGGCGCTGGGCTTCCCAGAGGACAGCTCTGGGCCAGGCTCATAGCAAACTGAGTCCTTTAGCCACAAAGGGACATCTTAGTTGGTGGGTATGTAGCAATGGGTTAATCCGGTGGTTTCTCATGCATTCACTTCACAAGCTAGAGACTTCACATTTCCAGGAACATGTCAGAGGCCTCCTTAAGCAGGACTTAAAAGGAATTATTGGTCATCCCCGAAACAAAGTACAAAATTATATTGTAACATCCCATGGAGTTCCCAGAATCCACGAGCCCTGGGAACAGCCCTGCGTGCCTAAGAGGACAAGGGATAGAGAATGTTTTCCCAGATGTGGGTCAGGGACCTTGGAGTGGCACAGCTTTCATCTGTAGGCCATGACTCAGATCAGCAGACCTGGTGCCAGCAGCGCCACACTCTCTGTTCCACTCTTCTGGGCATGACAACACCAGTAGCTGTGTTTCCTGAGCCCACAAACTGTGCCCCTATACCCTGCTCTAGCTGGAGATTTGAAAACTGGGGCCTGGGCCTGGTGCAGTGGCTAAAGCTTGTAATCCCAGCACTCTGGAAGGCTGAGCTCAGGAGTTTGAGACCAGCCTGAGCAAGACTGAGACCCCCCCCACCCCTTCCTATCAGCAATAGAAAAATTAGCCAGGCATTGTGGTACATGCCTGTAGTCCCAGATACTCTGGAGGCTGAGATAAGAGAATTACTTGAGCCAAGAGTTTGAGGTTGCTGTGAGCTATGACTCCACGGCACTCTACCCAGGGTAACTGAGTGAGACTCTGTCTCAAAAAAATAAATAAAAAATAAAAATAAATAGATAAATAAATAAAAATAAAGAAAAATGAAAAATAGAGAAAGGAAAAGAGAAAAGAAAATTGCAGGGGCTCAAATCACCCCCTCTAATTTTCACATTAGTCTGAAGGTTTCCAGTGGGAAGGTTTCCAACCTCAAGGAGGGAACTACCTTTCACATTTCACTTTCTCCCCGTGGTCAGAGTCACTTTGTAAATCCGCCATCCCAGGTGGAGAGCGTCTTTAAACAATTTTTAGAGGTGTTGTAAAAGATTCACATTTGCATCATAAACTCCTAGGTACCTGTGTACTCTCAGGATTTTAAGACTCTCGACGGCCTTAAGTTAAAGCCTTAACTTAAGGGGATTTATGCCGTGTGAGTGACACCGTAGTCCACGCTGTGGGGAGGGACAGGGTTGGGGGGGGAGTTAGCCAATCACAGGAACTGCTGTCCCCTTGATGGCACCAGGCCCAAGTATACCCAGAAAATCTTAAGACCCCGGTGGCCACCAAACGGCCGCGTCACGCAGGATGGGAGCTGATCTTGGATCTCACCCACTGTGGCTCACGGGAGCCATGTGTCGGAGTCCTGTGCTGGTTCAAAGAAAAACTCCCCACTGACTTCACAAGGGAAGAGGGAACCAGCACAAACACAACTTTGCTGGAAAAGAAAATGCGTGTTTAAACATTAAGGCTGAGAGAAGCCTTACCACGCTGGACTGGGCCCTGCAGGTCCCGGGGTGTGGTGCGGATTCCAGCCTGTCTCTGAACTCCACCCTGCTGGGGGCAGAAGCACCAGCAAGCCTCAGGCAGGGACTCTGCACAGCTGGCTCCGTTTAAGTGTAGCCACACACAGCCCCCAAGCCCGATTCTTCTCGCGTGCTGTTTTTATGGGAATTCTCTCACAGCTGACACATACATCTACACCCTCGAACTGGTTCCCACCGTCTCTATCCACGGCGGGGGCCCTCTGGGTGTCCCCCGAAACTCCCTGCCTCTGCTCCCAGGACCTTCTGGCAGCTAACCAGCCTGGGGACTTAGGGAAAGGCATTTCAATTTCCTCATCTGTAGGGTAGGGATAATGAAGTGCCAACCCGAATGCCTTAACCAAAACCAGCCTCTTAATACATGTGGTGCTTGGCACGTGCATGTGAAGCCTCTGTTTTAACTACGATCACCCTACGTTTCTACTGGGGCATTTGAGTAGAAAATCACTAGGCCATGGAGTTAACATTCTTCGCATGTTTTGGGGGTCTTTTCAGGATGGGTCTCCTGCTGCAGATTGTGGAAGGATCCTATTGCCACCAAATGGGCAGGGGCCCCATGGTGACCAGGCTGGCAGAACAATGGACTAGCTATGACTCCCTCAGGGAAGGAGGGTCCTTCCAATGTCCCAGGAACCTCCAAGACCCATGTCCACTTCTGCTAATGGGATAAACGATGTCACTGCAGATGTTCTGAGACTGAAAAACTTCATTCACGTGAGCCCTGAAAATGACACTGCCTTGGGAAATCTGTGTGCCAGGCCCTGCGGTCAGCAACCTCATGGATTACCTCAAATCCCATGCGGAGAAGGATGTCTTCTTTGCAAGACACCTCCCCATGGTCCTGTCATCGTTCCAAAAATATTTATTAGGTATGTGCTTGAGCTAAGTCATTGCAGGCTTTTGCCTAAATGCAAATTTTATCCAGAAGGAAAACTTGAAGTCTGATAATTATCCACTGGGACTAAGCTGAGATTTCAAGCTGCTACCTGCAGAATCAAGGGAGACTGAACACAACAAGCTTTTAAACATGACTAAGAAGAGCAGGCTGTGCAGGCCCCGGAGCGACGATGAGGCTGCCCTCCCTCCTGTCCTCTTGGGTATGGGGTAGGGGCACTTAGTCTCCCTTCCCTGAAGCAGGGGCAGAAACATCGAGGATGTGAGGTGGGAAGACCTCCGTGCTGGTGAGTGTCAGAGGTTTGAAATGAAATCCAGGTGGGAGCATGATGGAGCTTCAGGATTATCAGTCAAGTCAAATCAGTTTATAGGAGGACAGGAAGGCTCTGTTAGATTACACTGGGGGAATGGTTTCAGAAGGAAATTGATTTCGCTGGGTTCTCCACACTTCAGGAGGAAACAACCCACAATCTGGAGTGCAGACCCCAACTTCTCTCTCTGCCCCTCCTGCCAGGGGCACACCTCATATCTCTGTCCTCCTGGAGCCAGTGCTCCTGCCCCAGGGAGGGGCCCCCAGGGGGCAGCCAGAGGCTGTGGGTCCCCAGGAGGGCTCAGGGAGGCCCGAGAGTGGGGCAAGACTTCCGCAGTCTCGTCAGGGAGAGGTGCTCACAGCTTAGGAGGAGCAGGGGGAGCAGGTGGAGCAGTGGCACAGCGTCAGGGCCTTTTTCCGGGACCTGCAGATGACTGACTCCCTGCAGACAGTGAGCTCTGAGAGGGATGGGGTAGCGCAGGTGGGGGGGGGGGGAGCAGAGGGGCTGCGCCCAGTCACAGGGTTCATAGGGGGGCTGTGTGGGGTAAAGGCCGAGGGGCTGAGGCTGCTGGCTAGGAAGGTCCACCAGGTGGTCCCTTCTGGGTGAGGGAGGGAGGGAGGGAGGTGTGGAGGACTGACGGGGCCACCCTGTGGTGTGGATGGGCTCTCCTTGGGAGTGGACAGCACGTCACCAAAGTTGTACGTGGGGATCCCAAGTTGAGCAGCTGGGGTTCTGATGACATCTGACACACACACAGGAGAAGGAGCCCCAAGGGAGTGCAAATGGAGGCTGCAGGGCGAAAACACCATGGGGCTAGGCCTCCACTAAATGGCTTTCTTGAGATATTACTCACCTACCCTACAACCCACCCATTTAAAGTATATGATCCAATGCTTTCTGGTAAATTCACACAGCTGTGCAGCCACCTCTGCAATCTAATCTTAAAACACATTTGATCCGCCAGAGAGAAACTCCATCCCCGTTAGCAGTCCCTCTTCATCCCCCGTCCAGCTCCAGGCTTTGCCCAGAGCCCAGCCCCGCTTGGACAATGACTTTGCAGTGGTGACAGGCTCCGTGTGGGGGCTCCGTGTTCTGCCCACTACTGTGTCCTCAGAGAGGATCCTGATGGGGAGAAGCCCATCCATGGACCCTGCTGCAAAGTGACCAGAACAGGGCTGGGAATGGCATTGCCCAGTCTCACCAGGCAGCTCTGAGGGGACGCGGCTCTGAGCTGTAGAGCTCACAGCCCTGACAGCTCTTAGAGCTCCATTGTGTCCCTCGGTCTTGCAGCCGCGCCAGTCCCGATGAGCCCATCTCTGTGCGCTTTGGAGGCAGCAGTTCCCATGTGGTGCCCAGCTGAAGGGCCTGTGCAAGTCCCAGCCGGTCTTGTGGAGGGACGTGCTCTGGAGAGGCCTGTGGAGCACTGGGTGATGCTCCCCTCGACTGCCTTCTAGTACACGTGGAGCGATGCTCTGTCTGCACGCACTGGGCTGCACGGTGTGGGCCTTTCCATTATCTTTTGTATCTCAGGAGCAAGACCTACTTTTAAAACAGTTACTCGTGCAGAAGCAAAGCTACCCATGTGCCAGAAGTGCCCCCTTCCTGACACCACAGATCATTCTATCTCTCTGGCTAGGGTGACTGTAGTCTGCTAAGCTGCCAGGGTGCAGACTCTTTTTCTTGGTCCCTGGGCTGTATTTACACACTGAGCCAACATTTCAAATCCAGTGACTGCTGTGCAGACATGACTTAGCCACCTGCTACCTGTGTCACTTACTCACCTTGCCCTCCAAAGCAAGGCAATTTGGGGGCACAAGATGCTGGAAGAGGGCAGAGGGACACTGTGGTCCCAGCTGTCTCTCCAAGGTCAGCTGTGACGATCTGAACCCCTGATGGCGTGACCTTTCCAGCTAATAAAGTGAATGTCCTTATTTGTTCGTTTGGTATTTAGCAATTTGGTGTCATCTCATCAGAGCCACAGTGGCGGTAGGTGCAGAAGGCAGGGCCACACTCAGAAGGAAATGGGTGACTGTTGCTTGGGGTGGGTGGCAGCTGTTTCAACAGGAAGCAACACGTGACACGACTCTTGTGTGCCAGGACAAAGCGTGCAATTCTTCCTGCCCAAATTGGAGAGTCGTAGGAAGGCTCGAAGCTGTGAAGGCAGACTCAGCCTGCCGTAGGAAGATAATCTGGCAGAGACAAGAAACCCAGACGATCTGCAGGATGTTCAAGTCTGTGGACAGTGTTTGCGGAAAGAATGAACTTCTGCCAAAGTCGGCTATGTTGGACTTGCTGGTACTTTTTAGCCAGAGCTGTGGGCAAGTCAAATAAAATAAGGACTGTTTTGTAGCATCTCTTGAGGGTAGGCAAAGTCTCAGTTCCAGCTAATCTACAGAAAGTGCCAAGAAAATGTATTTTAAGATTGGAAAAAAAAGTGTTAAAATTGTAATATTTTACATTTGCATTTGACTTCTGCAGTTACAAGAGAGACACAATACAAACATTATCGGTATATGTTGAGTTTTACAACATAGTTTTATCCTTTCTTAAAATACGTGTACCTTGTGGAGAGAACGTCCGTATTTAAGCTGAAGAGCTGTGGGCAGCTTCTGGATGTTTCCCTGAAGAGACAACCGGTCCCTACGGTCTGTCCCATTTCCTATGCCGGCCCTCCTGCTTCCTACACTGTCCTGAGCTCAGGATGACAACCACACCCCAGGGACCTGTGAGCTGATCTCCAGGCCTCAGGGAACTCTGGCCTTGCCCTGGGGCAGAGACACATACCTCTCTCTACGTCAAGTCAAGGCTGTTTGGGGCTTTCTGCTATTTGCTCCAGACTCAACTCTAGCTACTGAGTAGACCCCCTGGGACTTCCCTTCTGCAGCAGTTGGAAGTCACATGCCCGGCCGTAGTGGGAAGTGCACCAGGCTGGCGGTCCCTCTCGTGCCTCACCCAGTCCTCACTTGGGGCTGCAGGTGTGTCCTCACAGCCACGCACCTCTTCACCGTCCACGTGAACAGGAAAGGAAATGATCTCCCAGGAAGAGGAAGGAGCCCCTTGGTGTCATTCCACAAGCTGGCTCTGAGACACAGTCCTTTGTCAGTCCTTGGATGGGGTCCCTTTCCTAGAGGGGGCTGTGTGGTCACTGAAGTGGAATGAGGGCGGGGCACACACCTGTGATCAAAGGAGACCCGGCTCTGATGCCCCTGGGCCCTCGCAGAACAAAGAGCCCTCTGAGACTCCCACCCACAACTTTCTTTTTTCCCCCAATTTAAAGAGTTCAGACTGTCATTCCCTGTTTGTTGTGTTTAGGGAGGAAAATTAAAAACCTCTTTCAAGCGATTTTTAAGTTAGGAAGGCAAGGAAAAGGTGAATCTGGGCAGTTGGGCGAGGTGCCCTGCTGGGCAGGGCCGCCTGTCTCCTCCAGTCTTGTCCTTCAGAGGGGACACCTGGTCCCACTTTGTCTCCTTTGGCTGTTTCTGTGATTGCTGGAGACCCAGGAGGGTAAGCAGCCCCGTAGGTGAATTTTGGTGAATTTTCACCATCATTTCTAATCAGTGATTCTCTGGAGTAATACACTGGCCAGGGCGGAGGCGTGTTGGTGGCAGCTGTGGCCCCTTGGTCTGCTGTTTGGTGAGGAAGATGTGTGGCCCCACTCCCCACGCTCTCCCTGATGCCGGCCGCCGCAGTGACATTAGGACACTGTGCTCGGCACCATACTCAGGCGGTGGCCCCTGGCTGGGCGTTGAGCCTGTACCTGCTCGGCCAGGTGAGTCACCTGCCCCTGCAGGTGCACTCCTGCTGCTCCTCTTCCTTGAGGAGGAAGAGGTCGGTCGTTTTGTTTCTCTCTCTCTTTTTTTTTTTTTGTAGAGACAGAGTCTCACTTTATCGCCCTCGGTAGAGTGCTGTGGTGTCACAGCTCATAGCAACCTTCAGCTGGGCTTAGGCCATTCTCTTGCCTCAGCCTCCCGAGTAGCTGGGACTACAGGCTCCCACCACAATGCCTGGCTATTTTTTTGTTGCAGTTTGGCCGGGGCCAGGTTTGAACCCACCACCCTCGGTATATGGGGCTGGCACGCTACCCACAGAGCCACAGGCACCACCCAGGTTGTTTTGTCTCTTGCTTTTACTGTGAGCCGTGTCCTGGAACAGGCCTCCCCAAGCCGCAGTCCCTGCTGAGCAGCTCCAGCACCAGGTTGAGGAATCTGGAAACAGCCTTCCAGAGAACACCGGATGTACTTACTGAATTAGGCCTTTCAGATACATATGCATATTTAAACAACTGAGAGGCTGTTTGCTGTCTACACAAATGATCCATCTGGGGTGTGCCACAAGGGCAGCCTTAGCATGTGACACTGCCTGGCCAGGCAGCGACCCCCTGCACCCAGGGTATCATGAGAACACAGGACAGGTGTGCCCAGCATAGGCACCGCAGCCTTGGGAGCAGCGGCGCACCCTTGCCATCCGGACCTGCCTTCTACAGCTGTGTCGCCTCTGGCTTGTTCTCTAACCTCTGTGCAAATTCCTGTCATCTGCAGAGGGGTGTGGCTGTCACATCACTAATTAAATGAGATAAGCCTCTGCCTCTACAGCAGGGCAGACCAGGTTTGGGCATGTCTCTCTTCACACAACTGCAACTTTGGAGGCAGCAGCATGGGGCCCTGATCTTGGGACTTGGTCTTTGGCCCTGGAAAGATCATCTACACTTTACCAGGCTATGCACAAACGGTCTGGTGATGCTAGCAGGCTGCATGCCGGTGGGATTCTCAATTAGTTTCAGATATCCAGCCAGGGGCTGATGTTAGCCAAAGCCCCTTTCCTGTCTGTACCCGGGAACCAGTTGTAGAAGATGAATTCACATGGGACTCCCCTGGGCCCTGTGGCCCCCTGTCCCCCTGCCTGTGTGTCTTGGTTCACGTCCTTGTCTGTCCTTCCCTGTGCACCCCCAGGCACCACTGTCTCTCAGGGCCACGCTCTGCCTTCTGTCCCAGCAATGATGGCCTCAGGTCCTTGACACCAGTCAGAAGCCAGGCATGGTATGTGCACGTCCACATACACCCTCACACAAGTGCAGACACTTGCAGACCCACAGATGCAGGTTCAGAGGGTGCCAAGAAATGTATATACATTTTAAGAAAGGAAAAAGCATATTAAAATCGTAATACTCAATATATACTGATAACATTCATTATCTTGGTTTTTTTTCAGAATTTTCACATTATTATTCTCGCTTCACTTGACAAGACCCACCTTGCCAAATTTGGGTCTCCACAACAGGATAATAATACAGATCTTTTTTTCTAAAATGAGGTAACTCCGTATTTCAGAGTTGAAGGGAGCAGTATGACCTAGTACATTAATAGAACTGACTTGCATTCTGTTTTTTTGTTTTCAATTTCATTTATTTCTGACTTAACTTTTTTATTAGATCATAACTCTGTACCTTACCTACTGTACATATCGTAAATGTACATGTCAAGTATATTAATAAATGTCTTAACACAACAATTAAATAAGTGAGGTGAATGATGTTTGATGTGAACATTCCAAATGTATATAAAATCAGCACAGTGTACCCCACAAATGCAGTAATGTACCTTGTATATTGTACCTTGTATTTCTTGTGACTGCAGAAGTCACACACGACTTGAGTATTGCACTTTTGGTGGAGTTTTTTCCTTTCTTCAAACGTGTGTACATATTTTCGGCACCCACCGGATATGCACGTGCAAACACCAGATGCACAAACTCACATGCACATATGATACACATGCGCGCGGGGTGTAGAGGAGCACTTACCTCCTGCTGCACGGCACCTCTCCAAAAATCTCGGAAGCAACTCCGGGTCAAGGGCTGTTTCTCAGGCATTAGTAGATATCCACGCAACGCCTTGACATATTTCTCACACATATTTCCTCTGCAATAGTCCAATAAAAAGACTTTACCTCTCGTAGAAAATAAGAATTATCAGATAAGAGTGAGGAAAATTTTATTTTCTGGAATTTTCCCTATTTAAAAATATCAGAATGTTTTCAACAACATGCTATCTTATAAAACCTTAATTGTTTCTGAATGAAGTGATTTTCCAAATGTTCTACCAAATGATAATCTGCAGTTTGAACTTTAGTTTTGAACCCAGTGGAGCTGACTTTGCCAGAAGGAGGAATCTGAGTCCTTTGGTGCGGGAGAATGCTGGTGGAAATTAATGCCACTTTTGTTTTTGAAAAAGGAAACACATGTGCTCACATGGCCAGAAAAATGCAGGGGACAGAGTGGGGGGGCGGGTGTCTGTGCAGTGTGTTTGTGAGGTGGCTGATGTGTGTGCCGAGGAGATGGTCCAGGCTCCGTGGAGAGCCTGTCTTTACCACATGTTGGAGCTGTGCCGACATGGCCCCCATGTGAGCCCTGTGGCACCACCGTCCACCTACCGGATGTGTGCCATGGTGCTGGGGTGAACTGTGTCTCACAAATCACAATGTGCTCCTTAACAGGGGTGCTCCTACACCCCAGGGCAGGAACTGTGGAGGTGTTTTTTCTTGGTTATTCATAGAACGCTCCAGCAGCACTCTGATACCCAACAAAGTGGTGAACAAAGCACTGAAGCAAGGTTCCTAGAGACAGTCTCTCACCTCTGCTCCTCCGTATCCTGGAGTAGATTACTTAGCCTCTCTGGGCCTCAGTTTTTCTTTCTGTGAAATGAGAAGATGAAATGTTATCAGTGACTTTTGAAAACATTTCTTAATGAATGGAATTTTTCTTCTTTTTTTTTTTTTTAGACAGAGCCTCAAACCGTCACCCCAGGTAGAGTGCCGTGGCATCTCAGCTCACAGCAACCTCCAACTCCTGAGCTTAAGCGATTCTCCTGCCTCTGCCTCCCAAGTAGCTGGGACCACAGTCGCCCGCCACAATGCCTGGCTATATTTTTGGTTGCAGCCAAAAAAATTGTTGTTTGGCGGGCCCTGGCTGGATTTGAACCCACCAGCTCAGGTGTATGTGGCTGGTGCCTTAGCCGCTTGAGCCACAGGCACGGAGCCATGAATGGAATTATTTAAAACGAAAACATAAACCTTTTGTACAGCAGATCACAACAAGGCTGTCAGAATTGTAGGCTACACCAAGGCGTGACCTGTTTTGCTCCCTTTTGCCCTGAAATGGTCCATGAGGTGCCCCAGGGTTCAGGACAGCCCAAGAATGAGTGAACTGGGTCATGGTGCTGTCTGCCAAGCGTTCATCTCCTGCATGTGCGCAGCAGCTGGTGTTCACGGGGACCCTGGGAAGCCAGCAGCCACCAGCTCATCATCTCCATGTCCTCAGTGAGGACACGGTCTCCACAGGTCTGGAGGCCTGCCCAGCTAGCACATCACTAGGAGGCATATTTTTGGCTGCAATCAACACCTTCTTAGTCCTAAATACCTTCTAAAATCTTGTAATTCTAAAACATGTTGCTACATATTTATCTCTGAAAGAGGAAAGCACCTGGGTCTAAGACAAAACCCTGGAAACAAATAAGTGCAGTCGGTGCTCGTGCTTTGTCAGGTTTTCCTGGGTGGGGACGAGGTGGCCCCAGAGAGCTGCCTCCGGGGTTCATGAAAGTAAAACACAAAGCTCACTTAGATGGTCATCAGGGGCTGAGATGGCTTCTGAGGATTATTCACAGATTAGGAATGGGCCAAGCGTTTGACTACGACTCTGCCCATTTTGGATTCTAGGAATATTGCCCTTGTTTTGCTGGCATCACTCTCCTTTCTGAATTCTCCCCCCTCCTCCTTTACACCCTATCACACTTCAGAGACTGGTGAGATTCTCCAACAGGAGATTCCAACTTCCCTAGACCAGGGTGGTCTCCTCTCACCTTTTGGCGTTTCTGTGGCCTGAACGTCTCTAGTCATTTTGCCCTTGCTTCTTGTTGCCTATTTGTTAGTTTTTTGTCTGTTTGTTTTTTATGTGCACATGTCACCTGCTCACCTGCCCCTGCCTGACTGTGCAGCGTCCTTCCCCGTTCATACCAGACCCACTCTCAGCCTTCCAACTACACGGCACAGCTCGTGGCTTTCAGCATCAGAAAGACTGTTGGCATCGCCCTAGACCCCCTTCCAATTCCCATTTAAATAAAGCACACTGCCAGACTCAGCCTTCCCTGCCATCCCGCTGGCCTGAGCGACCGCTGCCCATGTGCCTCATCTCACTTGACCCGTCCACTGAACCCCCAGAGACAAATTAACAGCCATCGTTTCTACCTATACACTAGACACTCCGGTCTCAGAAGGGTTAAATGATTTGCCCAAGGTCATAGACTTGTGCAGGCATCAGTGTCAAGATTCAAACTCAGGGGGTTTGGTCCAGACTCCCCATTCCCCAAAGCCCCATCTCTGACGAGTGAGCTTCCTTCAGGGAGGAGCGCGCGACTTCCCAGGTCAACCGGGCTGATTTGCCCCTCTCTGTTTTTAGAGAATATTTTTATATTTCAACACACGTCTTTGTGTGGCTTCTACCAAATCATTCTGGCTCCTCCCTCCTGGGGCAAACAAAACACAGCTCCGGGTTTTGTTACATGTAACAAGCTCTTCAGGTTTGGAATCTGATAACTCGGATGCTGGCGGGTTGCACAGCCGTTAAGGGTCACATAAAGCTGGCAGTGACAGGGACAGCAGGGGGTTGGGCCTGTGCCTTGATCGGGGCTGGGGCTGTGTGTGACAGGGCAGGGAAGGTGCACCTGAGAGCCAGCAGGGGGGTAACGGTTGACGCTCAGGGCTCCCCAACCTCTGCTCTGGCCACCGGCGACCCTTTGGGAAGTTAATTAAAAAGAAGTCCAGTTTTCACTAGTCTCTGTGGCTCAGTTAGGAGTGCAGATAGCTTCAGGGAAGAAATGAGGACTAATCCGCAATGAGACTGATGTCACATGAAGAGGTACAAGTCCCAAAGCGCTGGTTTCTTAAGGTCTTAAAATCCATAGGAAAGGCCCATTTACATTGTCCCTGTGACCTGTTAGTAACAATCCCTCAGTGTCAACTGGATGAAGGCACACTGTGGGGGCCTCCATGTGGGGTAAGTTCTTGGTAAAGAACTTTCAAGTTTACTGTCCAAAGTAACTTTTCAAGTCTACTGTCCTGTCCAGCAGACAGGAACCCCCAGGCTCCCTGGGCCCAGCCGCCCAACGTGGAAACCTGGATGGAACCACAGATCCCCGAGAAAAGAGGACTAGGGTCCCCTCCCTGTGTGAGCTGCTCTCCTGCAACAAATGGTCCATGACTAATTTAGGAAAGCACACAAAAGGGGCTGATTTTGTAACATTTGACGTCCTCTGAGTTAGTGTCTTTCTATGGTCTGGCACTTCCAGTGAGCGTGTTGCATAAGTGACATCTGGCTGGGCACACGACCCACTTTTCTAGGCAGGAGTAGTAACCCCGGACGCCTCTGGGGCCTCCATCTTCCCCTGAACCAAGGGGGCTGTTGGGCACACAGTGGACACCGTCATGGACAGCACACTCTACCCTTCCGTGGCAGGTTCTTGGGAGGAAAATGCACCTGTGTTGTAAGCTTGGAGGATGTGGCAAGAAAAGACATTTGTGCTGCAGCCACCATGAACTGGCCCTGCAGCCACAAGGGTGGATAGACACACAGGCCCTGCCTTCTTGGCACTTGCACTTTTGCAGAGAACCTATGGAAAGCCCGATTCTGGCCCTGTTTCTCTGCCTGGACAGGGGTCAGGACACTGAGTCTCCAAATGCTGTGCCAAGGCCTGTTGGCCTTACACAATCTGCTCCTGCAGGGCCCTGGCCCCCTGCCCTCTGCCCTGTTCGCACTTTGGTGTCTTCATCTGCCAAGTGGCCACTGTCCCTGTGCTTCTCCAGAGCTTGGGCATGTTGGACTTGCACTTCCACTTACTTGCTGGAAAGAAACACCCTTTGGAAATTGAAGGCAGTAGCCTGCCTTCTTGGGTTTTCAGTGAACTTCATATAGAAGAGTGAATAAATAAATGTACGGCCTGATGAGTTTTCACACAGGACAACACCCTAGATAAACAAGCAGTCTTTCTGGGACCCCAAACACCTTGCTCTCCCTTGTCACTAACCTTCTCCCCTCAAGTGATGCTGCTCCAGTTCTCTACTGCCTGCACCAGCTTGTCTCTGAAACAGCTGCGACCGAGAGAGCGGCTCCACCTCAGGTCTTCAGTAGCTCAGCCACGACTCAGCGGAAGCAGCCTGCCCTTCTTTCCCTCTCTTTGTTCCTTCCTTTCTTCTTTCATTTATTTTTAAGGACGTTTGTGTTGAAATATAATTTCCATACTGTAAAATTCACCCTTTTTAAAAAGTACAATTCAGTGGGTTTTCACATAGTCGCAGAGTTGTTCAACCATCACCACTCTCTAATTTAAGAACATTTTTATCATCCCCAAAAGAAATTTCACACTCATTATCAGTCACTGCTCATTCCTGTCTTCCTTACTCCCTGGGAACACACTTATGTGTTTACTCCGTCTGTGGATTTGCCTATTCTAGACATTTCACTTAAATGAAATTTGTGGCCTTTTGTGAACGGCTTTGTTCAAGGTTCATCCCTGTTGTAACATGTATCAGAGCTTCATTCCTTTTTACGGCTGAATAGTATTCCATGTTGTAGCTATGGCATATTTTATGAATTTGTCAGCTGCTGGACATTTGCGTCAGTACCACATTTTGGAATGGTACGAGTAATGCAACTTTTGTTAACGCTCATGTGCAAGTTTTTTGTGTGTGTATATCTATAATTTATATTTATAAAATTTTCTTAAATATAGACCTAGGGGCAGAATTAATGTATCATATGATAAATTTATGTTTGACATATTTAGGATTTGCCATATTGTTCTCAAAAGTAACTACATTATTTTACAATCCCACTAGGAGTGTATGAGGTTTCCAATTTTCCACATCTTCGAGAATCATTATTATTTGTCCTTTTTATTTTAGACATGCTAGTGAGTGTAAAATGGAAGTGCTGTGGTTTTGATATGCAATTCCTTAAGGACTAATGATTCTGAACACTTTCCCATGTGTTTATTGATCATTTGGCATATTTGCTAGATGATGTACAGGTAAGTATCTATTCAAATTGTTGGTCCATTTTGTAATGAGATGTCTTTTTTATTTTTTAATTTTGAGAGTTATTTATATATTTTGGACAGTAAACTTGAAAGATGAGATACCTGATTAGCAAAGTCTTCTCCTATTCTTTAAGTTGTCTTTTTGCTTTCTCGATTGGTCTTTTGAAGTACAAATGTTTTTGAAGATGATGAAATCAAATTTATTCACTTATTTTGCTTGTGCTTTTGGTGTCACACTTAAAAAATCATTGTCTAATAGAAGGACACTAAAATTTACTCCTGTGTTTTCTTCTAAGAGTTTTATATTTTAGCTTTTTAAGTTAGGCCCGCAAGCCACATTGAGTTAACTTTGTAGACTATGTAGTGTGTGGGGTAGGAATCCAACTTCGTTTTTTCCACAAATGAATATCCAGTTGTCCAAGCACCAGTTGGTTTAAAGATTATTCTTTTTCCATTGAACTGTCCCATTGAATAGAATTGTTAAAAATCGATTAACCAGAAATGTAAGAATATATTTCTGGACTCTCAGTTCTGTTACATTGATCTCCATATATTTCTATCCTATACCAACATTACAAGTTTGATAACTGTAGCTTTGAATTAAGTTTTGAAAAAGGGAATGTATATGTTCTAACTTTATTCTCCTCTTCACCAGGATTATCTGGCTTATTTTATTTAAATTTTCATATACATTTTTTAATTTGTTTGTCAATTTCTACAAAAAAAGGAAAGAAAAAAATATTAGGTAGCTTGTATGTTGATGGAGAATTATGACATCTGTAGATCACTTTGATGAGTACTGATATTTTAACAATGTTAATAGTTTCAATCCATGAACATGGGATGTCTTTCCATTTATTTAGATCTTCTTTAATTTATTTCAATAATATTTTGCACTGTTCACTGTGCAAATCTTTTGATTTATTTGTTATATTTATTCCTATTTTAGCCTGTGTAGATGATTGAACATCATGCTTACAATAGCAGTCATCGATCTCAGGACTCATCTGAGGAATTGCTGAGAATGAGACATTCTCCTGGCCAGCCTGGAGATCTCTTTGTGACTTGGAGGCAAGCCGCCAAGTAGCTCAGTAATCCTGGAGGAACAAAGATTGGTCCTGCGGTAGTAAGGCTGATGTTAAACATTAAACATTTTATGGCAATTCTTGAAGGAGTAGTGGAGAAAATGCACCTAGTCTCTTCTGACTGTGATCCTTGAAGGCACCAGCCCCATGTGCCAGAGGTGGCAAGTTCAAACACAGCCCTGGCCAAAAACTGCAAACAAACAAACAAACAGATGACAACAACAACAAAAATCAATCACATACCCTCTTGCCACCTTTTATTTAACCCTTCAATAAAACACCACTGCAAAAGTTGTTTGGGGCTCTCCTGCACCTTTGGGGAGCCCCACCTCTCACAGTATGTACTCTCAGTCCGTGTCCTGACCAATTCTTTCATGTGGCCACCATAAGCCTGCCTTCTTAAGTTTCTTTTTTTATGTTTTCAGGTTTTCCTTAATAGTCTCTACTGTTAGGATTTAAGCCTAGACACTCTTCTCTGTTCATAAGTGAAAACAGAGATTCAAATCTTAATTTTCCCTTTCTATATTCAAACAGAGCATTTCTCCTGAGTCTCTGATTCTTCTGGGCCCTGGTCAGGATAAGTGAAATAGTGACCACCACCATGACAGATAGACTTCTTGCATTAGCCTGTCACTGTAGAAGGTTAGCAGCCCAACTCAGAGCACAAGAAGGTAAGCTGGTAACAAGGTTATGAAGCATAGGCCCTCTTTTGCTGCTGTCTTACTGGTTAGCATATTTGTTCACATGAGATAATCCATTACCCCAACTGACTGTTATCATGAAAATGATGCCCAAATGCAGTACAATTCAATATGTAGAAATGCAGCAATTAGCTAGAGAGTTGCATTAAAACAGGGAGACTTCAAAAAGTTCATGGCAAAATGGAATTAAAAGATAAAAATAAAATATATCAACTTTATTTCTCAATATAACCTTCATCAAATTTAAGACACTTTTGTAAATGATAACGCCAGTCATGTAGACCACCTCTAAAGAATTGAGGGTACTGGGAATTTAACCTTGTCAATGCAGTCTTTATTTACATTGTTAACTGAAAAAATGGGTACCTTTTACAGATTTTTTAAGATTTGAAAAAAAAAAAAAAAAAACAGACGTAGACAAATCAGGACTGTAAGTTGGAATGTCTCACGTCTTCCCATCAAAACTTTCCCCAAATTGCCCTCGATTGGTGAGGCAAATGAGGGGGAGCATTATGATGGGGGAGCAGGACTTCCTGGTGAAGATCTCTTGGGCATCTTTCTTTAGCTAGCTTTCTCAAAATGCTCTTTTTGCATTAATGTATACAGCTATGATTTAATAAAAAAAAGAGAGAAAAAAATCATAAGCAAATATTATTCTCTGATCTCAGAAAGTCAACAAACAAAATGCCTTGAACATCCCCTAAAAACTGATGCCATGATGTTTGCTTTTGACTGGTTCCATTTGCTGAGACTGGGCCCTCCCATCTCTTGGTAGCCATGGCTTTGATGTGCTTTGTCTTTAGCATATTCCATCTCCTGTAACAATTCTTTGAGGAACTGCTTCAGGATCTTTATCCCATTTATTTAAAATTTCCATCAAAAGCTCTGCTTTTATCTGCAGCTAATCTAAGTGCAATGGTTTTGGCATGCCTCAGGTGGAAAGTTTGTTCAGCTTAAATTTTCAGCCAGAACTGTGTAAGCTAAACGAACTGAGATGTCTATGGTATCAGCTGTTGTTTCTGCTGTTAATCATTCACCCTCTTCAATTCAAATATGGACAAGATTAATTTTTTTTCTCACAAAATAATTTAGATGGTCTGCTGCCATGGGGTTCATCTTCAATATTTTCTCATCTTTTCTTAATACAAGTTATCCATTGGCCAGGCACAGTGGCTCATGCCTGTAATCCTAGCACTCTGGGAGGCTTAGGTGGGTAGAATGCCTGAGCTCACAGGTTTGAGACGAGCCTGAGCAAAAGCGAGACTCCGTCTCTAAAAATAGCCAGGTGTTGTGATGGGTGCCCGTAGTCTCAGCTACTTGGGAGACTGAGGCAAGAGAATCACTTGAGCCCAAAAGTTTGAGGTTGCTGTGAGCTATAACACAACGGCACTCCACCAAGGGCAGCAAAGTGAGACTCTGTCTCAAAAACAAACAAAACAAAAATGACAACAACAAAAAAAGTTATCCTGCATTTTAGTGAATGAGATGAACTTAAACTGTCAGTTTATTTGAGGCATCATTCCCATAAATTTTTGTAATGTACCAATGATTTCACCTTACTTCCACCCTCATTTCATCATAATTTTTTTTTGTTTGTTTTTACTTCAATTATAGCAGAATTCATGTGAGGGGTGAGGTGAGGGGCTCTTTTCAAATTGTTGTCTGATACTTCTTAGTGCTTCAAACTAGATCCTCTTCAGACATGTTATAATAAGTTAACTCCAGTTTGTCTTGGTGCAAAAAAATTGAAATCCATGTATAGGTTTTTTTTTCTATTTTAAATAAATTTATTTTAGGTTAATGTGAGGGAACAAGCAAACAGGTCAAAATATATGATTTTGTTAGGTGGAGTTCATCCTGTGGTTCTGTCCCACACACAGAAGGTTTGTTAAACTCCCCCACTCCGTGCCCTTTCAGTGAGAGCACCCCACCCTCCTTCCCCTCTCTCATTACCACTCCACTCAACTTGAACTGAAATGAGTTTTTCTCCTAATTTGGGCATGCATTGGATCATTTACTGGTTTCATATAATTATTGAGTACATCGGATAATTGCTTTTCTGTTCTTATGATACTTTACTAAGAAGAATGTGTTTTAGCTCCATCCAGTATATTACAAAAGATATGAAGTCACCATCTTCTTATGGCTGAAGAGTATTCCATGGTGTACATGTACAATTTGTTAATCCATTCCTGAGTTGATAGGCATTTAAGTTGTTTCCATATCCTGGCAATTGTAAATTGAGCTGCAATAAACAATCTAGTGCAAATGCCCTTATGGTAAAAGTATTTTTTTTTCTTCTGAGTAGATGCCTAGTAGTGGGATTGTGGGGTCAAATGGGACATTTAATTTAAGATCTTTGAGGATTCTCCATATTTCTTTCCAAAGAGACTATGTGAGTTTGCAGTCCCACCAACAGTATAAAAGCCTTTCCCTCTCTCCACATCCACACCAGCATCTGCAGCTTTGGGACTTTGTGATGTGGGCTAATCTTATGGGGGGTGATATCTTAGGGTCGTTTTGATTTGCATTTCTCTGATGATTAGGGATGATGAGCATTTTTTTTATATGTTTGTTAGCCATTCATCTGTCTTCCATAGAGAAGATTCTATTCACGTCTCTTACCTAGTGATACATGGGATTTTTGGCTCTTTTCTTTTTCATAATATGCATTTCCACTGAACTTTTTGAAAGCCTCTTATATACAATATTAGAAAGTTGATCATAAGCAATTTTAAAATTATCCTATGTGAATAAAAGCACTAGCCTTATTATTCCTTGCTATTGTTTGGGTGTCCCTGCCAAAATTCATGTTGGAATTTAATTACCATTGTGATGTATTAAGAGGTGGAACAATTCCTCTACTAGATATATACCCAGAAGACCAAAAATCACATTATAACAAACATATTTGTACCAGAATGTTTACTGCCACCCAATTCATAATTGCTAAATCATGGAAGAAGCCCAAGTGCCCATCAACCCATAAATGGATTAATAAATTGTGGTACATGTACACCATGGAATATTATGCAGCCTTAAAGAAAGATGGAGACTTTACCTCTTTCATGTTCACATGGATGGAGCTGGAACATATTCTTCTTAGCAAAGTATCTCAAGAACGAAAGAAAAAGTATCCAATGTACTCAGTCCTACTATGAAACTAATTTAAAAGTTTTCATATGAAAGCTATAACCCAGTTATAACCTAAGAATATGGGGAAAGGGGAAAGGGAGGGTTGGGGGTGGGTAGGTGGAGGGAGGGTAATTGGTGGGAGCACATCTACGGTACAACTTACAAGGGTAAATGTGAAACTTAGTAAATGTAGAATATAAATGTCTTAACACAATAACTAAGAAAATGCCAGGACAGCCATGTTAACCAGTGTAATGAAAATATGTCAAATTGTAGATAAAACCAGTGTATGGTGCCCACCATGATCGCATGCATTAATATACACAGCTAAAAAAAAAAGAGGTGGAACAAGGTGGAACATTTAAGAGGTGAGTAGGTTATGAATGCTCTGCCTTAATATGTATTAATCCGTTTATGAGTTAAGGGATTAAAGAGTTACAACAGGAGTGGGCTAATTATCTTGAGAGTGTCAGTTTAGCTTTTTCTCACGAACCCCTTCTTTCCCTGCGATACCTTCTGCTACATTATGACATGACCAGAAGGCCCTCCACCTTCAGACAAGCAGCCCCTCAATCTTGAACTTCCCAGGTTCCAGAAGTGTATGAAATAAATCTATGTTCACTGTAAATTACCCAGCCTGTGGTACTGTGTTACAGCAACAGAGAATAGACACCTTCTGGCAGTTCATTCAGTGCCTTGGTAATGCACACCTCCTGTACATGAATCTTCCCTACCAAATATTAGAGGAACACAGAGATGAGTAAAATATTAACATTTGCCCTGAAGAGAATAAAGTCTAATAAAAGAGAAAGACATATACACCAAACTGTGGTGTGAGAGATAAAACTATCAATATAATCCAACCTGAGGACGAAAGGGGGAGAGATTTATTTATATTGATGTGGAAAAAAGTCCTCACAGAAGTGGAAGCGATTTGAACTGCACCTTGGTGAATGAGATGAACTCAAGTAAGTAGATTTAGGGTTAGGAATGGAGAAGCACCTCTTCAACAGAAGAAGCAAATGAAGCAAGAAAGAGGTGCCAGACTATATTGTGTATTTAAAAATGTCAGAACCGCCCAAAGAGGCAGAAGCACACTCAGAAAGTGAGAGGTAAGGTGGAAAAGACTGGCTGGCGCCTGTGGCTCAAAGGGGTAGGGCGCCGGCCCCATATGCCGGAGGTGGCGGGTTCAAACCCAGCCTTAGCCAAAAACTGCAAAAAAAAAAAAAAAAAACAAAAAAAAAAACAAAGAGAGAGAGAGAGAAAAGACTGACTGCTTCCAGAAAACATGTGCCACACTAAGGTCAGTCACAGATGCACACTGACCCTAGGGCTTCTGCACGGCCAGTGTCTTCTCTTCCAAATCAGTCTATAGTTAAATTGTTGAGTCTATGTAATCAGAGATAACTTCCTAACATCATAGCACATAATCTTACCAGTAGCTGGGTTATTATTCTGCCCAGGATAGTAAATGATATCATTTTCTGCCCAAGTAAAGCATGTTTCAGCCTCACTCACAGCTATGTGTAGCCACGTGACTAAGGTTTAGACAATGGCCTACAGGAGGAAGTACTGTGTAGTACTGCCAGGAAGTCTTTTTAGAGGAAGATATTTGTCTATTTTTGCTGTTTTCTCCCTTATGCTGCCTGGAATGTAGGTAAAGTAGTGGAGTTCTAGCTACCTCTTATGTCTTTAGGAGGAAGGCCAGGTCCCAGCGCAGGTGACATGGAGATTGACCAGGGTTCTGACTTGCTAATGGCTTCAGAAAACCCTGGACTGCCTTCCTTTGGGTTTTCCTCTGAAATAAAAATAAATCCCTATCTTGTTTCTGCCTTTGTTCTTTTGAGCTTTTCTATTATAAGCAGCTAAACTTAATTCTAATGGATAACGGTGATGTAGTCAAGGTTTAATGTAAGTATTGTGACATCAGACCCCTTCACCCACCATTCTAATAAATTTTACTGTATGTACATAATAGTTTCTATTTTAATTCATGTTTTAAATATTTATTTGGGCACATAAGAAATTATTTTCTCTATATAGGAAAATAAATAGAACTATTAAAACTACAGTTATAATCTTTTGAGGGGTACTTGTGTATGGGACTACTGGGGCTCTATGTGTAGGTATTTGGCTGAATATCTCTTTTAAAAATGGGATAAAAGATAAGATAGTATTTTAATGCAATGTCCTTTAAAAAAATATTATCTAAGCAGTCAAACCTTAACTGCTAAGCCTAGCAGATTCATAATAAGATTTATATTAATAAACATTATATTTTTCTGACTAGAAAAAAATTAAACATAAAGCGTCAATAATGTTAATTGTATTGAAGTGCAAGATCTTTGAGGGTGCTTGATCTGGGGGAGTTTGGACATAGTTAAGTAACCAGAAGGCTGCCTTGGAAACTAATTTATATCTTGCTGTGGCATCGAGACCTATGTCATTTGCACTAAAGGCATAGACTTGGGTGTTGTCAATCTGGGGCCTGCATGACTAAGATAACTTAACAGCAATGATGTGGCTCCCAGATCACACTTCCCTTTGCACTTTTCCCCTCTATGCTTTCTTTTTAACTATAAAGGAGACTATACAAATTTTGTAAAAAATACAAATATTTCAATATAGTCTTTTGTGTAGGGACAGCATTGACGTGAATACTGAGCATTAATGAACCCACCTGGCCACAACCCCAGTGGGGACTCTAAACAGAGCTACCCGCCGTCCTGCCTCCCTCACTATCTGGCACAGGGACAGCAGGGGTGGACACTCCTCCTCTGCCCCTGCAGGCGCACTTGAGCCCCGGAGCCTAGATTGTCCTCTAAGAGCAGAGAACGTTGATTTCTTCTTTGCTTCTGCTCTTTTTGTCGTGAGTCTCACAAGCCATATCCACTGGCATTAGGTGGTTTGGGGGCCAGCAGCAGGGGTTCCAAGTCACAATATACATCAAAATGGCAAAGTGAACTGTCCTGAATGAACAGTGCCAGAAGGAAGGTCTGCCACCTTCTCCAGTGCCCACTGTGATTCCAGCCTACTCTGGCGGGTTTGGTCGTACAGGCTTCAGCTGTTCCACTGTCCCTGAGTCACTGGATGAAGGAGCTGCTGGGACCTACATTGGCTTCTGCAGTGTCACCTTCCCCTCTGGGCCTCCTTCCCACAGGCAGGCCGTGCAGTGGAGGGTGGGTGTCTGAGGCTTTGTGAACACAGCTTCGCACCACTGTCCCCGCACTCTGCTCCCACGAGATGGAGCAGGGGGTCTCAGCAGGCCCCATGGCATCACCTTTTATTTCTCTGGTCCACGTAAAATGAGGTTACAGCTCCTCCGCATCACACGCCCAAGCTCACTCTTGCATCCGGGCTCAGTCTCCACCAGAGGGATGGAATGACGTGTCTGAGATCACAAACAGGCAGGTCCAGGGACTCAGAATCCTGCCTGTGAGCCCAGTGCCCACGAAGCCCAGCCCCCTCCTGACCTGGTCCTCCTGGAGAGCGCTTGGGACAGAATGGGAAGCAAGACGTTCAGACAGAACGCTGTGACCAGGAAAGGCCCTGCCAGACGTCCCTCTCCATCTCTCTCACAGCACACACGCCATCCACGTGGCTTCTAGTCGCAGAGGATCTAAAGCAGTGTTTTCTTTCAGCATTAGCAAAAGACAGAGGGCTGACTTCTGAGCTTTTTCTCTGCACACCCTCTCACCATCACCACCGTGTCATGGTTCAGTGCAGAGGCCCTTCTGGGGGACACTGCTAGGCAGGAATGTCTCCTCGTGGAACCACAGATGTGGCTCTCCAGAGTTCCTGTCAAATGTCCGTGAGCTTTCTGACACCCTGCAAGGAGAGGGCATTGACTGAATTCAGCCCATGAGCCTTATTTCAGCTGAGTCACATGCACTTTCACCCAGCCTCACGGGCCCCTGTGAAGACAGGCTGCACACGAGGGGCCAGCTCACGCCTCTCAGCATGTTACGAAGATGTCTGCTGAGTCCTTCCTCACTTCTCTTCATGAAATTTTCTCTGGACTTAGAAAGGTGCTGTTTTATTTCATTCTGAAAAGAAGAGCTTTTGTCCAACGCTTGAGCTCAGGTTCTTCTCAAAATGTGGTTGGTGGCCATTAGTTACCCAAGGTGTTTTTCTAAATGAAATTCCTGAACTCCATCCCAATTACACTCAATTAAAATGTTTGGGGTGAGACCCAGAATCTGAGTTAGCTTCTGAGCTGGATAAATCAAAAAACTGAAGGTCTGGTCTGGAGGGAGCCTCCCATTCACTAAGTGAGATGTTTCTAGACCTGCTCCTGCTGGTCCCTGAAGACCCCCTTCTTCACTGCCCTGAGCCCCTTCCCAGCAGGTGTGTCAGAGCTGCAGCGACCCAGTGGCCCCAGCTCTGTCATAGACTGGCTATCTGGGTTCAGAAGCTGTCCTGGGCTTCCCCGGCCTGGGTAGGAAGCAGTATACATGACCCCAGGAAGACAGGCCCTGTGTAGGGCTCGGACAGCCCAAAGCAAAGACTGCCAGGGCGTCTACAGACAGAGGCCTGGCCACCAGGTGATTGCGATTTAAGGGTTGAAGCTGACCTTTCCAGAATATCCACCCTTACCCTTAGTCTAAACAAATCTTTTTATCTTTTCCAACCCAGTTTAGGGCCTGGTCCCCTTCCTGGTGACACGGATCATATCGTCCGCCCTTCTCAGAGTGTCACAGTACTTACCACTGCCCGTGGCTGCCTCTTACTCCGCACTGTTGATGTGTGCGGGTCACTGCAGTGCAGTGGGCGGAAAGAGTGCAGACCTCAAGCCAGCAGACTGGATGTGGACGCAGCCCTGGAGTCCAGTGTCTACCTCTCAGAGTCTCGGGGTCTGGTCTGTTCAAAGGTGGCGAGACTACAGGGCGTGGTGCAGGCAAAGTCAGGTGACAAATGGAAGGCTCCTGACACCAGAGGAGACGCATCCACCCTGCAAAACGCCATGAGTTTGAGCTCTATTCGACTCTTGACATTTCTGAGTGCCCATTGCCTGCCAGGCATGGTGCAGGGGTCTTTTGTGCCTTAATGCATATGATCATCATAACCACCTTGTCCGGTGGGGCCTGTTACTAGCCTCACTTTACAGACCAGAGAAATAGAGGTGAGAAAGGTCACGCAATCTGCCTAAGATCAGAGGGCAAAGCATGACAGGGTCTATCTGGTTCCAGAGCCTGGGACATACCCCTTTCAGACCATGACTCAGTCAATATGCATCTGCTGAAAGTTTCTGTGTGTTTTTGTATCAATGAATGCTGTAACCAGTCCTCTACTATACATTCCCACCATCTACCTCTAAATCCAAATTATTTTTCTTCTAAAATAAACTAGTATAATAATAATAATAATAATAACAATCACAATGAAAATCTTGGATGCAGTGTTTCTTTCCTCTTGTTTCATGATGGTGCATAGATGTGAGAGTGAAGGACTGAAGAAGAAGCTTGGACAGTGGACTGTCACTACCCCTAGGCACGGGTTTAAAGCAAGTATGATGACTCCCCAATCTGTCGGGAGAACTGTGGTTGGAAGGTGGGGGAAGGTGTCTTTGACGATCCTCAATACGGTGGAGGGAACAAGATTCAATCACAGGAATCCAACTAAAGTCCCAGGGTTGGCAATGCAGGACGATACCACCTGCCTTCCTGGAGACTCACAGGACGTGGTGCACCCGAGGGTGCCTTGCAGCTGCCAACTTGCTGCACAAACAATGGGTGTTGGGCAGTGCTGCATTTAGGAGGTGCTTATTCAGCATTTACTTTTAGGATTTAATTTGAAATACATGTTTCTAGGTATCAAGTATTGAATTTTACACACCTGGAGAAGGCAAGTCTGTAATTCGTTGGGTGTGCTACTGCAGCATTACATGTTCATTTGGACCAAGTCATAAAGGGTGGACAACCAAAGCTACAACGGGCATTGCAGAAACACGAATCGCGTCGTAACCACACTCGCCTGCCAGCCAAAGTCAGCCATACACTGGTGTTTTTCCAACATCCAAGCCATACAATCCTCACGTGTGGCCAGTCATGATACTGCACAGGTGAGAAAATGAGGGCAAGGCAGCCCACTTCACACACGCTTGAATAGTACACACCAAAAAAATTAGGAGGATGTCGACATCTTTGTCGACACAGAAATTCCGCAGGGAATTTCTCTCCTGCCTGTGGTGGGAGCTGCGTAGCATCACTTTGCTATTTATTTTCTTTGAACGTTTCTTTCTTTGAACGGATAAGTGTGATAACAGAATCACTACCTCTGTTCATCAGTGATTGTTAAGACTAGAGAAGGAATTGTTTTATTGGCAGTAAACTTGTAAGAGCAAAGCATCTAAACCTGATTTGAACACTACCCAAAACTATGCATTTTAAAACATTTACTCTTAACTTTTCAATAATTACATTAAGGTTTTCAATCATTGGGATCTTAAAATGAATATTTTAAATAGTACTGCATAAAAATTGCTTTGCAATTTTCATATCATACTAAAAACCATTTCCCAGCTGATTAGTTTTATCATGTGTTAGCCTAACTCTAATGCACAAAATTTACATTATACTGTATTTGACTCTTGGACCTATTTAGAAAAAAAAGGTGGTGAAAATCCCTTAGTATTTAGTATGACGTATCCCAGCACAAACTCAGTTACAAGCAAGTGAAATATCTAAATTCTCTGCTGTGGGCTTGGTGCCCATACCTCAGTGGTTAGAGTGCCAGCCACATACACCAAGGCAGGCGGGTTCAAACCTGGCCCTGGCCTGCTAAACAAAATAACAACAATAACAAAAAAATAGCCTGGTGTTGTGGTAGACTTCTGTACTCCCAGCTACTTGGGAGGCTAATTAAAGAGAATCACTTAAGACTAAGAGTTTAAGGTTGCTGGGAGCTGTGACTCCACGGCACTCTACCAAGGGCGACATAGTGAGACTCTGTCTCAAAAACAACAACAACAACAACAACAAAAAAGATTATCTGCTGTTTTCTTTTACATATTTTATTTAATGATAAACTTCAAAAAAAGAAGAAAATAAAATATTGTACATATTAGTTTTATATATAAACAAACTTTTCAAAAATAGAAATGAAAACATTTTATTAGCAAAATAAAAATGTACATTAGTAATATATATTTAAACTTACACAAATGTTATGCAAATATGTATAATAGTAAACACTGAAAATAAGATAACATGAATGACCTTTATTCTTTCTCATCAGTTTTTCTTTTTTCCCTTTTTTTTTTTTTTTGAGACAGAGTCTTATGCTGTCACTCTGGATGGAGTGGCGTCACAGCTCACAGCAACCTCAAACTCTTGGACTCAAGTGATCCTTTTGCCTCACCTTCCCAAGTAGCTGGGACTACAGCCCCCATCACTTCACCCAATTATTTTTTATTTTTAGTAAGATGGGGGTCTCACTCTTGCTCAGTCTAATCTCAAACTCCTGAGCTCAAATGATTCACCTGCCTCAGCCTCCCAGAGTCCCAGGATTACGGACATGAGCTATTGTGCCCTGCCTGCCTCTCCTAATTTTTCTAGCCAAGTGTGTGACTATAGCACTGCCTTGTTGATGGCAACTAATTCTTACATTTGATTTTTTTAAAAAAACTACATTGCTGTAATTAAATTAAAAAGACTAACTATAATACTAGACCTGAATTCTTAAAGCATTTTCCTTCAATGATTTTTCAGTTATTGTCTTGTAACCCACATGGCAATTTGAGAAATGAAAGGAACATGTCATAGTTAATCTTGTATATGCATTTAAAAAAACACTTTATCCTTCTTAAGTATGTCTATTTTATTACAAAAATCAAGGCCTTAAAGACTCAGCTCATTGATAAGTACAAGATATATAGGGTGTCCATAAAGTTTGTCCAAAAATTTTAAATAGACAAAAGTTGCGCACGAACTTTATGGACACCTTGTATGTGCATGAACTTTGTAATTAATTCTTCCAAGAATATTAAACAAACTTTAATTTTAAAGAATTGTCAATTTAAGGCTGTAACTTAATCTTTTGAAAAATATTTCATCCAAGTAAACTAACTTTATTCAACATTAAGTAATTACTGCATTCTCATTCTCTTTTTAAAGGAAGTATCACATTTGTCAGATCATGCATTGCCCTTAAAAAATATACACGGTACAGATTATATAAGAACTTCATGTTTACACGTGAGTATTTGTGGGGGTGGGTAATACAAAACGCTGATAAAGACTAAACTAATGGTGCGTGCCAATCTGCCTTTGCCAATTTTTTTAATTTTATTTCTCGTGCCATATTGTTTACTAATCATACCCAGCTTGTCACCCCCAAATGGTCTATGTATTTTCTAATCCAGATATTTCTATAATAAATTGATATAATTATAGATTACATTTTTCAAAACAGACATCTAAGTAATAATTGAACAGCCTCACATGAATTCTACTTTCATATTACAATTACCAATAAAGCAAGATACCAGTTAGTTTATCATCTAAAACACAAACTATTTTTTTGGTGATAATATCAAAGTTCACTATACACAAAATGTGTCCCCTACAAAATGTCCATGTAAATCATTAAAAAGTATAATTTGGTGCACATTTTCTCAATTATAGATCATACTAAATCAGTTGGGACAACAGCTCTCTGTCTCAGAATAACCTCATTACAGCACCCAGTGAGTCCTTGATATCTAAAGCAAAGTTAAACACTGACGTGGGAGATTATTTCCTAATATGTGTTTTATGAGGCAGAGTTAACAATTTAATGTAACTCTAGGATATTGCATCACTGCACAGTAAACTGGTTTATTACAGAATAAAACATCATTTTTTCATTTTTGTATTAATGGGATGCAAACAGAAATACTGGATACTTTAAAATGGCAGATAACCACAGAATTACTTAGCTTTGATAGTGTACTGGGTTTTACAATCACCAAGTATGAAGGGTGTAAACTGTTGTTATGAATAATACACCTCAAATCACACGATGAGGCCACAGTAGAATGATTCGCTGGACTGTGCTCAGGGGACATTTGTCACATAAGGGAGTCATCACTATTTCTCCCCAGCTACCCAGTACGATATCTTGTCCGCGGTAAGGGTTCAATGAATATTTGCCAGACATGTTGACTAGGAAAGAATTGAAAAGAGAGAAGCCTCCTTACCTGGATATCAAGGGTAATTGGAACTTACCCTGGAAAGAGTCATTAAGGAAGCTGAGGGCTGTCTGTGGTGCCCAAGTAAACGTAGATGCCAACCAGACAAATGATTAAGTGAAAACGCCAGCACTGAAATAAGCGAAGGCAAGATTTAGCAGTAATGGGAAAAATGGTGCTGACTTTAAGAGATAACTGAGAAAGATTTTATTGGACAAGACCGTTCCCCACCCAACTCAGTTTGAGACAGACCCATAGAGACACTGCACCTTCCTGGATATTCCAACATCTTAGTTTACAATAATTTATTTTAGACCTGTTGTTACCTATGAGTCAACATAAACCTGTTCATTTTTATGGGTCAGTTTCCACAGGTACAAAGTTGAATGTTCTTTTACCTCGCCTAAAATGCTCACTTGCAAAATTAGAGGGACATCAAGTATTTGATAACTTTCTTTTATCTTTTCAGACCAGAGTCAAAATCCCTCCACAGCACTGACCCTGGAGCACCTTCCACCCACCCTTTCATTGCTTAAACTGCCCTTCTTTGGTTCTTTTTCTGCCTTCAGATCTTTCTGGAAGTGTGGTAGGCAGAGCAGTCTTTGGTTTATCATTGTCAGAATGGCCTCTGCTCTGCCATGGTTTTCCGGAAGGTCTATTTCTAGGACTTCTACTGTTATAATCACAAGACTGATTCCTTGGCCTCCTTCTTTCATAACTTTGGCTTCTGGAGTGTCTGTATCTATCATAACCATCATAGTGTGACGAGCTGCACTCATACCTGCTCCTGTAATTTGAAGTCTTCTGTCCGCCCTGTGCAAACTGTATTTCAGTTTGATGTCCATGAACCCATTTTCTGTCCAAGTGACACACAGCATCTTCAGCATCACAAACACCCTCAAACCGAACATGCACAAATCCTCTTAGACAGCAAGTGTGCAAATCAGGTGGAACATACACATCAACTCAAGGACCATAACAACCAAATCCCCAGTGTAAGTCTTCAGACCTGGCTATGTCTGCCAAATTCCTGACAGAGATGAGTTGAGGGGCACGGGGAACAAGACGTGGCAGCAGTGTGAGTCTCAGCCGAGGGCACTAACTGGCATCACAGACTGTCCACAGTTCCAGGGGCAGACACTCAGCAACAATGCATTTTTATATCTTAGTATTTTAAAATCAGTATAGAATAGTAGTGAATAGCGGCGCTTTGAGTCATGCGGGAAGTGGGGATAGTAACGACACCTGTTATGGAAGAGGCTGAGAGGACTGAATGAAATAATACGTAAAAGGTGTTTAGCATAGTATACAATACATGGTAGCTGGTTGTATTAATGCTTGTTTGGGTTTCCTAGGGATGCCATTAAAAAGTTCTAGAGGCTTAACAACAAAATTAATTTTCCCACAATTCTGGAGGCCAGAAGTCGAAGTAAAGTGCCGGCGGCAGAGTTAGTTTGCTCCCGGGCCTCTGTCTTTGGCTGAGAGATGGTTTCTTTCCTGCAGTGCGTCCTCCCATGGTCTTTCCTCTGTGAGTTTTCTGACTCTTAGTCTCCTTCTCTTATAAGAACATTAGTGATATCAGATTACAGTTCACTCTAAATAATCTCCTTTCAACGTAATTGTCCTATTTCCAAATTTAGTCACATTCTGAGATACTGGAGTTGAAGCCTTCAACATATGAGTTTTGAAAGAAGGGGGACACAATTTAGCCCATCCCCATGCTCAACAGTGAAGTTTTTTAGAATGACAAAATGTGGCCATAGGAAGAAATCTACTCATCTAATTTAATACCTGATTTTCCAGATTATCAAGTTAAGACCTGAGAGATAATGTGTTTAGCACAACTATACATTAATTTGTGTCTGAACTAAGAGTTTAGGCCAAAAGAGCCTGGCCTCCTTTCAGAAAAATTTAAAGCATCAAATAAGTAATAGTTACTTTACTCAACTTTTTTTATATTGCATTTTTCTGAAAATGTATGGATACATTTATCGTTTCCCAACTTTGAGTCCCTTAATGTTTTGTGAAAAGTTGATATGATGGAAATTTCTCTTTGCCTAATTTCACCTAATTACTATGTCCTAATGGTTCATTAACTTACAGATCATCTAGATTCTGATGATTGTTGCAAGTTCTTTGGTGTAAAAAACTATAGTGATCTAAAACAGTTAATACTGTCGGTCCAACAACACTTGCTGGCTCTCCTGCAAACAAGCTGTGCTCTGGGCAAGCATCTTTAACTTTGTTGGCCTCAGTTTATTCATCTATAAAATAGAAAGAAAAAGTTCCATAATTTTGTAAAACGTTATTGGATTAAAATGATTGTCTGAATCAATTTAGGTTTTTGCAGAAGGACCATGACGCCACCCAGTATCAACACGTGTTTGTCACCAGCATTTTTATACAGTGGATCAGGGCTGGAAGTATTACCTCCATTGCCCTCATACAGAAAGCCAGGCCCGGCTTAGGCTATTAAAATACTTTTTACCATGACTACAGGCAATGCCAGAATTCAGATGTTCTGGCATTAATTAGCATTAGCTTTATTCATTTGAATTTAAATTATTCTCAGACTTTCCCCCAAGAAATTTTGGTGTGTATTAGGAGTAGAGAAAGCTTATTATTTTCACCTTAACTCCCCTATCTTTTTGTTGGAAGTAAGGTTTTGTTTGCCACATTCATAATCTTCTTAGAAATAAACTCTCATGGAAATCGTATAATCTTAAGGAGGCAACTGATTCTCACAGAAATATTTTAACATTTCATGGAGAAAAATGGTAAGTGAAGCCGCAGGACACAGCCTAACGGGGAAGAGCAGCTGCTGTACATTGGGCAAGAAATAAAGAACAGAATGCAAAACTCAACCCCTAATCATCTGTGAAGATTATGACTTTCATAGCAGAAGATTGGATTGGACGTTTGTTAATTTGGATTCATCTGTGTTGACTGTTCCTTTGATCATTCCATGTTTAAGATGGTTACTTGTCAGTCTTCTCATTTATTCTCCCAACTTCTATCAAATTACTTATAAAATTATACAAAGAAAAGCAAAATCACAACAGCACTGGAAACTAGGCCTCTGACCAGCACAGAGGACTTTGCCTCCCCCACCTGCTGAGTATCTGGATAGATCTCTCCTCCACCACGAGGAGAAAAACAAAGTGAAGGAAACACTCGGAACTAAACAGGAGAAGGAAAGGCACATTCGAGAGAAGCATGTTCTGAGAAATACAAGGACGTTCTGGAAAACCCTGGATTGTGTTCTCAGCAAATCTCAATGAAACTCGAACTTCATGAAGAAAGACAAAGGCCAACGTGCAGGAGACGGGAGGAAGCAGCAGCAACTGGGAAGGTGACATCAGAAGCTTCACAACCCACAAGGGGATCAAGTTCAAGGTGACGGCTGAGCGTGTATTTACCTTCCCTTCCAGCTCAGGTTCCGTGGCAATCGTTGAGGTGTTACAAGAACAGAATCAGGAATGTGTGATGAGCACAGTACTGCCTGTAGCACTTTTTGGAGACAGTTTCAAGGCAGAAGGCAGTGAACTGACGGAGAAGCAAGACTCGTGGAGGCCGCTGCCTCCTACCTCAGGAGGAGGAGGACCAGCGAGGGAACTGCTGGTGTTCCCAATTTACAGCAGCCTTGGTAAAATAAACTTTTTTTTTTCTACTGTCACCCTCAGTAGAGTACCATGGCATCATAGCTCACAGCAACCTCAAACTCTTGGGCTCAAGCCATCCTCTTGCCTCAGCCTCCCAAGTAGCTGAGACTACAGGTGCCCACCATGACGCCTGCCTAGTTTTTTTTTTTTTTTTTATTTTGGTACAGGTGGTGTCTCGCTCTTGCTCAGGCTGGTTTCGAACTCCTGAGCTCCGGCAATCCACAGGTCTCTGGCTCCCAGAGTGCTGGAATTACAGGCGTGAGCCACCATGCCAGGCCTGGTAAAAGGAACTTAACCTTAGAGTACTCACTGTCTTGTGCTGAGCTGTGCTCCTCTCCCACCACCCCCAGTGCTTCTGCCTCAGTGGTCTTCAGAGATCAAAACTGAAGTTCAGGGGAGAGAACACTGCTCTCCTCATGACACTGACAGGCTGAATCTGAAGCAGGGATGAGTCCCTGATCCAGGGAGCAGTCCTAGCAGGCCATCCTAATAAACTGCTCTGGGGATTTGAGGAATCCTTTATGGAGATTAGCAGGGCCTGCCACAGGCATCCACAAGGCTCTGTTCAGTGGCGATGAAGATGATCCAGCCCATTATGTGTGTATTTTTGCTGCTATGCAAACATCAGAAGGGCATGTGTGGGGACAACTAAAACTAATGGACAAAAACTAAAAGCTTTGAAGTTGAGGTGGTGAAACAAAGGGTGGCCAGCTCGCTCCCGGACTGTGCCAGGGAAGCTCCTGTGATGTTCAGGTGAACACCACTCAGCCCTGCGGCCTGTGGTCTGGGCTCTGCTGCGGGCCCTGCCCTCGGCTGATAAGAAGGATCACCTTGAAGAGCTGCTGTGAGGTTAGATACACTCAGACCCAGCACACAGAACTGTGAGTTGGCCATTTATTTTCTGTCCATCTGTCTTTGAGTTACACACCTTAGCCTGGAGGCCATGGCTGTTTGATTCTCAAGCAGATGCCCAGAACCCACCATGTGCTACAGCATAAGCTATGGGATAAATGCTTGTCAAAAACCTGGATTTTAGTTTCAATACAACATATACCACGCTGCATGGTTTTCAGCAAAAAGTGAAAGCCGTCGCTCTGGGGCTCCTCCTTAAGATGCCTCTGTTTTTGCACTTGTCTTCCAATATTGCTCCCAGAGCCTTGGAGCAGGGCCCAGGAATATTTGCCTTAAATCTATTCAGGGTGGCTCTGTGGTCAATTGTGAAAGATGCAGGGTCACCTGCCACCTACACTATTCATTCATCTATTGCTCTTTCACTAGGCAAACCCATCACGGGTTCTGATTCTACCCTAAGGAGATGTCAGGGGGACATCACCTGTGCCTGAACACAGTCAGTCTGTGCTCTGGCCCTTTCTGTGCCACCACTGGGTGTCGGGACTTCTCTCTTCACTCCACATCCACATCAGTCTCTTTACCTGTGAAATCAGTGCTGGGCTGTGCTCCTCACCGTGGGAGGTTTGGGGATGAGGGATGAAGGGACGGAGAGAAGGACCCCTGGGTCTCTGCCCTTCCCAAGGACAGCTGCTCCCCGGCCCTGCAGAAGCGCCGAGGTTCCACAGCAGGAAAAGAGTCGCCTCTGAGACAGTCTTTAGAAATCACTTAATAATTGCCCAAGTTTCTTCCAGCCTGGGCATACTTTTTATAACTTCAACAGCAGGATCACAGGGACTCGAGGTCGGTATGCGGAGATACGGGAGAGAAACCAAGAGCCACTTTCTTACTGTTCAGAAGGACAAGCACGTGCACAGATATTCTCTGCCCGCCTCTGCTCATTCTGCACCGTTCTTCATCCTCAGTTTCATTGTAACTTTTCCTCTCCATCAAATCTCCCGGGTTAGGGCTGGAGGTCTTTCCCTCTCTCCCTACCATTGGTGTGTCTCCCACCATGAAGGAAGCACTCTTAACAGTACGGTTTTCTGAACAGGTCAAATTCCTATCTGCCTTCTTAGCTCTTTGTTTCTATTGCTTCTTGCTGAGGGAGCGATTTCTTCATTGTTTCCTAGTGGAACATTCAGATATTCCATACTCTGATCTGCAGAGCCTAACTTTTTCATAGCATATGTCGCCTTTCATTAGGATTAAGCATCCAGCTCCTCTCCCAAACTAGGAGCTCCTCCAGGGCTGCGACCACGTCTTAATCACCTGTTCTTGGCACGAAGTGGGTGCCAGGTAGTTAGCAGGTGCTCAGTGAATGTCTGACGAACACCGCGTGAAGAGACACGGCAATATAGGTCAAGTTCAGCTCTGACGATAGATTTCTGGTGTCAGAATTCACAGTCTCACACTAAGAGGAGAATGGTGAGGATAGCTTGAGTGGATGTGCTTATCAAACACTGTGGCCCAGGGATCAGAGGACACCTGATTAAGGAGATAAATTTTGTGAATGATCCTAGAGAGTGGTGTGGAAAGGGGCTCGAAAAAACACACTTTTCCTCAGTGAAAGAATCGGAAATCACTCTGTAGGGATTACAGAGCAGAGTGGGCAGTTCAGCCGGGGAAAGTGAACAGTTAAGGGTATGCATGATACCCGCTAGTTTCAGATGCTCAATCATGGAAGTGATAGACCAGATTTGTCCCAGTTTTCTCCATGTTGCAGAGTAAGGGCAGGAGTGTCTTTGGTGTGATTTCAGGAAGAATTATGAGGGCCCCCATCTGACAGTGAGGTGGCTGGCCTCTGGGGCACACTGTCCTGCCTGGGTGGGTGGGGCTTGGCCTGGGTCAGAGGGACGTGCCTTATGTGGACTGTTTGGTCACACACATTTTAAGGGCCCATTTGACTTCAAAATTTCTAGTTCCATAATTTGGGAGAAGAGAAACACTGGGCACTTTTGTGGGAGGATGTCTGTGTGATTCTTGCTGGCCATGCATGGTATGAAATTCCTCTCCCTTCACCCCCCATGACAAACTTTGCTTTGTCATTCAAGATAAAAACAGTCTGGGACTAAGACTTTGTCATTAAATGAGCTTTCTGCTTCCTAAGTGGGTTTGAGCCCCGACTCCCACCCTGTGGGCCGGCCTGTCATTGTCTCTCTTCTTGCTGCTTAGTGCAGGAGTCAGAATTACCAATGGGCAAGCATCCCTTTCTGGCCCGTTTTCAATTATCAGAAGATTTAGCAGGCTTGGGTGTGGGGGGGAACTCTGCTCATCTTTGCTGCCCTGCAACCTCCTGACCTCCTGCATTAGTCTCTTTTATCTCTTTCTAGATGCCCCAAGTCCCAGCATACCACACTGCACTGGCTAAATAAACCCGCAAATCTAGCTTTTGTGTCCTGTTAATCCTTTTATTTCCTAAAGCTTATTTAATCCCAAAGGCTCCCTTTCATCTCTTTAACTGTCCACTGGGCCACTCACCCATCCTATCAGCAGTTCTTGCAAACACTGGATAGACCTGAAAAGCTTCCCCAAATCTCTCTGATTCAGTTTAGATCCTGGATGGACTAGGTACCACCTGCCAAGTGGCACACTGGGGAAAAGCCCCACCTGGTGGCGTCTACTGTGTTGGAGGGAAGTCAAGACCTATGTGTGGCTCAGCAAGATGCCTGGCCTGCCCGCCACCCAAACCAACCACCCTCCGCAGACATGTTCTAGGATGGTGAAAGGAGAGAGGAACTCGGCATCCCTCGTCTCCAAACATAGGACCACAGGCCAAGCACAAAGCTACCCTGGGCTCGGAGAAAAACAATAGGGCCAATTCCTGCTAAGTATGTTTTATTTTGTCCAATAAACAAACTTTACTTTTGGTTAAGTAAAGATAAGCTCTGGGTTCTAGGGGGGAAAGAATAGTAATTAAGACAATTTTACTGTCTAAGGGAGCAACAGGCAAAACCCTTCAATGCCCAAAATGAACATTTCTATTTCACCTCCTTCCAAATGCTTATTTGGGAAAAAGATGTAATAGAAGATTTAAAATCCCAGGAATTGAATTTATGATTTTGTACCATCAAAACCTTTTTGGTGAACTTTGTTTTACAGTTTTAATGCCTGTGTACACCGCCTTCCCAGTGCCAAGCTCCTATCCTCCTACTTGGTAAAGACACATGTTCTGTGGCCTACTGATGTACTGTCTGGACTTACTCGTTTGTTTTCACAAGAGTAGCTGAAAAATCCCTGTCTGATGTTGGTGAAGACACAGCAACTCTCAGTGCTTCAAATTTCTCAAATGTAAATTTAGAAAATGACAACGCTGCGGCAGCATTGGATGAGATGAACGCATAAAGAGGCTGAAAAGCAAACCAAGATACAAATGCCAGGTTGTCCTGCCTATATGGCTTTTGTGAGGATTCCTGAGACACTATGTGTGAGAGACCTGTCCTCTCCACTGCATGGGAGGAAGATAAGTGGTGCCTGCAGGTGCCTTGCTTCCTCAACCAGCCTGTGAAGGTATGGGAATCACAAGGCCAAAAGCCCCCAGGTGATCACATCAATACTCAAAAGAAGGAAAGGAGTATCTCCAAGGCCAACGTGATTAGCAGCTGGATTCTAGTTTAATTAACCAGTGTATGGGCCAATCTACAGAAAAACTCTCATCAGACAAGCTAGCGGGACAAAGAAAATGGGAGCAGTGGCTGGATGGGTGGCACAGGTGGCCCAGTTCTCCAGGAGGGGGTATGTGGCCCGCTAGGATAAAAGATCTCTGGCCAGCAGCCATCTGGTTGCAAGGTATTCAAGATAATCTACTTCTCCTTTCTTAAAATCCATCACTGTTCAGCAACCTTCTGATCACATGCTCTCCCAGTCCCTTATTACTTGGCAGGTGCACCTGGATGACGGACCGATCCATGGAGTGACCTTTACTCGGGTATGTTAATACTTTGCTGGTCAGGACTGTGAAGAAGTCTCTCTTGAGGTGAGTTAGCATAAGTCCACCATGAAGAGGCTGAGCGCTGCTGGAGTTGTCCACTGCAGCATCTGTGCTCTCTGGACTGAGGACCAGAATCCAGATGATTGCAGACTGACCCCAGCAATGCTATGAGCTCTATGAGGAACAAACACCATCTCCCTCACTGAGAGCCCTAGTTAGACTTTAGTCAAAGACATGGTGAGAATCAACTCCTTGTATTTGCCACGTTAGGACAGTGCTTTACATAAATGAGTGCTCAAATAATTCACCATATAGAGATGTAGAATATTGGGGGTTATTTATGTTTTATGATGACCTTCTGGATGGCTTTGCCTCTCTGTGGTGGGGCCTCAGATGGACAAATTCTGGAGTAATGACCTTCCTGGTCACACTCAGGCCCACCTGTGCCCTGAATGGCTCTGTGGTATCACATTTGGGATACTCACGGGTCACCCTGAGACCCTGAGGCATTTTCTCTCCTTTTCTATGTTCCCCAAACATTACGTTTCTATGTTCCCAGCATAACATTATGCTGTTACTTCTCTTGTAGAACTTCTTTTTTTCTCTATTACTTTTTAAGTAGTTTTTAAAATATTGTTGTAGCTCCCTGAGTTGATCGTCTTCTTGAAAAAGTCCATGTTGTATTCCATATTAGAAACCTCATAGTCAAAAAAAAAAAAATCCAGGAAGAGTTCAATCCGCATTTTTTGGAAAGAGTTATGTCACTGCCTAACTCTGGCTTCTTTAAATGTCCTCTGATTGTTTTGTCTTATCATTATTAAAGCTATTGCTAATTTGTGTAGTGGGATGTCAACCTGGGAGAACTTGAAGCTGAACAAGGAAAAGAAGAAGAGCCGTATTTTTAATCTATAGAATTCCATTAGTAACACTTGATATTTCTAAGGTGAAACATGTCCTAGTAAGACCCAGTAAGAGGGCTGTGCTCTTTCTACAAAAACCATGCACCATGCCCGTGGCACTGGGTCAGTGCCGGTGGTGGAGAGAATGGTTCAGGACCAAGTTGGGGCCTCTCCCATCAGGAAATGCAAAGGATGGGCAAGTTATCCCAAGTATCTTCTTGTTATGGGAAGGGACTCACCCTGCCCTTGAACAATTTGTTTGAATTTTCAAATTATTATTTCTGAGATGTTTTTGGATGTCCAAATTTCAACTACTTTTAAGGTTGTAGTGATTTATTCCCCTAAGAAATAGGTTGGTTGTGTTGGTCCAACAGCATGTTAAGCCATCATTTAATGCTTATGGTGTGCAGTTTGCTAAAAATAGACAAAAAATGAGGATTGATCCTTGGGGAACTTATAAAGAAGGTAAACACGGATAAGATGCCTAGAACACAGCGGCAGCCACCTATAGACACACATGACAATGAACCGGCTGGGCAGAGGGGCACAGGAGTTTTCACAAGGGATTGGAACAATTGGAAATTTTTTCCAAACTAAATAAAACAGCAAAACAACCCCTGCAGTTTGGCAAAAGGAGAAACAGATGTGGTGCAGGAACAAGTTAGAGCCTAGAGCATTCTTTCTTGCTGGTTTCTCCTTCCTGTGACCTAATGAAGGGTCCCTGTCCCTTCTGTGCCTGCCTGCCTTTCCCTCTGTGCTGGGCACGGTGCTCAGTGCCCTGGGCTCTGCCCAGGGCTCTCCTGCTGGGCACACTCAAGACACACGTACACATGCCACGTCTCTGGTGAGTAGGAATGGGGTCAGGGAGGTTCCAGAGGTGGAGGCTCCAGATGCTCCCAATGCTCCCCACCCCAAATTCCAACAGTCTGGTAATTAAGTATCCTCAAAATACACAACATAAGCAGCCTGAGACTTTCAGAGCTGGGCACATCCATCACTGGCACTGTCCAGACTTGCCAATGCGTGCTAGCCAGGTGTTCCCCTAATTCAAATTGTGTGGGACTCCCTACACAGAAAAAATATTCCTGTGTGTCCCTAGAGTTGACTTAAACCCATTTTTGTTAGTGTTACTTAAACATGTACAAACACTAAATTATGTCTAGAGCCCTTCTATCCTTGATCTGTGCTAAACCCTGGGGCTGACTGGATTGTACTTTCTATCATTAGGCAGAATGTGGGCTCAGAATAAAAGTTCAGTTCAGTTATAGGAGAGATAAGGTTGCATTTTGTACATGAGTTATGTGGTTCTGAAAAATATACCTGCTACAGTACATTCCAATATACACATAACACGTGCCTGGTGAGAATGACACGAGTATCTGTTTGTTAGGAAATGCTGCTTGGATGGAAAATAAAATCTTTTAGTCCACAAAGTTAAGAAGGAAAACATTCCTGGTGAAAAGAACACATTTACTTAAATTCTGTGTTTTTTAAGCAGAATATTTCTGTTCTTTGAGAATTTTTAAAATTTGCTTTGTATGCCAGTATAAGCTTTAAAAAATTACTTGTATTAGAGAATTTTTCTCCAGATGATGAATGAGGGACAGAGCCTGCCTGCCAGATGAGGGAACAGCAGAAGCCAGGTCCCCATCTTAAAGCATCTTAGCAAATTTGGGTTTGAATAACTTGGAAAAGGACAGAAAATTGCCACATCTGAATTTTTCCCTTCCACCTGCCAGGCCTGGCTGGTGTCTGCTGGGAAGAGTCGAAGACGCACCTCCAGGGCATTGCTCCCCACCTGACCCTGCCTGCAGGGCTCTGGCCCCGGGGAAGGAGCCTCAGGAGGTGTACAGCTGCTCAGGGCTCTGCCTTGCCACTTTTCCTGGGTAATGGATGTGTTTACTCATATTTTGTTGTTTTTTTAATATAAGACTAACTGAAAAAGCATACATCTGGAGGCAAAGGTTTGAAAAATGTAGCCTAATTCTTTTCTAACTCATGTTCATTTCTTTTGAGTTTCTTTTGTCATCTCTATTCATCACCCAATATTCTTCCTCTCAGCAGAAGACATCAGCAAGGTACCATGCAAACTCTGCGGTGCAAAACAAAGCACAATAAAACATACCATTCAAAGAAGCAGTCCTCAACCTTTTTGGTAGCAGGGATTGATTTCATGGAAGACAATTTTTTTACAGACTGGAGTGGGGTTGGAGATAGTTTGCAGATAATTCAAGCCCATTACATTTATTGGGCACTTTATTTCTATTATCATTATGTTGTAATACATAGTGAAATAATTGTACAACTCACCCTAATGAAGAATCAGTGGGAGCCCGGAACTTGCTTTCCTGAAACTAGATGGTCCTAGCACTAGTATCACCACCTGAGCCCCACCTTAGACCATCAGGCATTAGATACCTGTTTTTTTGTTTGTTTGTTTTTTTGAGACAGAGTCTTACTATGCTGCCCTCAGTAGAGTTCCATGGTGTCACAGCAACCTCAAACTCCTGGGCTTGAGCAATTCTCTTGCCTCAGCCTCCCAAGTAACTGGGACCACAGGCACCTGCCACAACACCTGGCACTTTTTTTGTTGAAGTTGTCATTGTTGTTTAGCTAGCCCTGGCCAGGTCTGAACCCACCAGCCTATTGTATGTGACTGACACAGTAACCACTGTGCTATGGGCGCCAAGCTAGGCATTTGATTTTTCTAAGCAGCAAACAGTCTAGATTCCTTAAATGTGCAGTTTACAGGAGGGTTCATGCTCCTGTGAGAACCTGATGCTTCTGCTGATTGGACAGGAGGTGGAGCTCAGGCCGTGATGCAAGTGATGGGAAGAAGCTGTAAATATAGATGATGCTCTGCTCCCTGGCCCACTGCTCACCTCCTGCTGTGTGGCCTGGTTCCTAACAAGCCACAAACTGATACTGTTCTGAGACCCAGGGGTTGGGGACCACAGGTTTAAAGAGTAGAGGAAAACAGCCAAGCAACCAATAAATGTTACGTGTACAGTGTGATGAGTAATGGAGGCAGGACACTTTAAAGATACTGAAGCTCAAAGCAGCTATTTTGAGGACTATGTTGTGAAAGTAAAGCTTTCCTTCTTTTAGAGAAAGAATTGTCTGTACCTATTGGTGGAATGTATATTCATGACCAAGAGATCCCAGGGGTGTCAAGAAAGGTTTTCTCCACTCTAAAATATTTCCTCCATATCCATTACCCCCAAATCAGATATTTTAGCTTGGCTCTCTTTATGGAAGTCACAAGGCCAACAGGGAGCCCTGACAGAAGGCCAGGGTCAAAGCAGCAGCTGCTTTGCGACTGCTCAGGAGCCTGGCAGGACCCACAGGCCCAGTCGCCTGAGGAGGAGGGGCAGATGGTGCCCTTTACAGTGGGTGGCCAGGCGGGGGGTTCCACAGCATCCTGGTAAAAGCCCACTGAGGCCTGGACTAGACAAGCAGCCATGAAATGCAAAGAGAAAAGCTGATAGGTACTTGCCCAAGTAGAATCAGTGAGACCAGCGTCTTACTTGAGTTCCTTGTCTGCGACTTCCCTCTGACACCTGCAGTCCTCGGAGACCAAAATTTTACTGAAATCCTCAGCAGATAATTCTGGGGCTCTTTTCCACCATACATCTGGTCCTGAGCTTGCACAAGACAGTGACACAAAGACAACACTGTTCAAGTTCACCGCTGCTATCATCACTTGAGGTTGATACATCTTTCTCCTGCTCTCCCCCAACTCTAAGCCCTTCCCTGCTGGTGACTGTGTGACCCAGGCAGGGTATGAGATGGAGAGGTGACCCTGCTTAATCTCCACACAGGAAGCATCCCAGGGATGGGTTGCCTTCTGTACAAAATGCAACGTGTGGACACAGAAATCACAAACTCCTAGACTGAATTGGGTGCAAACCCTGGCTTCATCTTTTGGGCAAAACACTCTCTCTTGCTTTCAGTTTCCAGGTTTGTAACGTGAGGTGATAGACCTGACCTCAGGAGGACATGAGAGTGTCCCGGTCCAGCCCTTGCCCATGCGTGCAGCAATTTTTTTTTTTTCTGTTTAATGATTAGAAATGGCTAGGCCATTTGTAGGATGATCAGAAAGAGCCTCTCCTCCATCCTGAGATGTCTTTGTCATAGGAAGAGAGGACAATTTTCTGGGAGGGCCAGTGAGGCAGATCCTCTCACAGCTGGCAGACCCCACAACCCCGCGCTTTTCCACAGAGATGGGAGGAAGTTCTGTCCCCGGACTGCCGGCCATTGGGAAGCTCTGTTCCTCCGGACTGCCGGCCACCGGGAAGCTCTGTCCCTGGACTGCCGGCCACCAGGAAGCTGTCCCCCGACTGCCCACCGCTTCAAACCTGCCCTGCACCTCATCTGCGCGCCTGTCTGGGACCCAAACACTGCCCCTGGCTCTCTACCCCTTGACTTGTCGTTCTGAAGGGATTTCAGCCGCTACTCATAAGTCCAAAGATCCCGACCCCATTGCTCCACCTGAAAGCCTTTTCTTCGACGAGTTCCCTGTTTCCAAAGGCCGGGAGCTGTGTCTGAAGGCGCCTTCTCTCCTCTGGTCCCTGCCTCTCTGTCTCTTCTGCCTCAAACGCCATCGCACACTCAGTGGTCCGTGAAGTCCTGTCTTGCGCCTTTCCTTCCCGGCCTCCCGCCCCTCCCGCGGGAGGCTTCGCACCTAAGTCCGTGGGTCTCACCTCCTGGGGCCTCAGGAGCTGCCCCTCCCGCTGCCCATCTCCTGCCTGCAGGACCTCGGATGGCACGTGCGCCGCGTCTCTGCCCCTGCCGCGCCCCGGGGCTCCGCGAGGCCCTCTCCAAACCCCTGGCTTGCCACGCGGTGACCCTTTGGATCAGACCTTGGGAACCCAGGGCCATCACGGTCCGTTACAGGGCTGTTTCCCCACCGGACTGCAGCCTCTGCGAGCGGGGATCACGTCCTGCAGAGCAGACAAGGAGTATCCTAACCAAAAAACACTGACGGTGTTCAGAGCAGGTGGGCGCGTGAACGGGGTGACTTCCGAAGAAATAAAAGCGAGCGTCAGTGATCATACATTGCTCCGGCCTTAATGTTTGTGCCACCTCCAAACTCAGGGTAGGACTGGGAGGAGAGTAGGCTCAGGAAGGAGCCTCTTGAGCGGGTCAGGGCCGAGGGTGCTGTGAGAAGGGGCTGTCTACCTTGGACGGGCGCTCTCAGGACACCGAGATCTTTGCCTCATCTCCAGAACCTCAGAAATAGATTTCCCTGTTTTACAAGCTGCTGAGTGCATGGCATTCTGTTACAGCAGCCCGTAGGAAGGACGACGCAAAGCAAAGCAATTTTATGATTATTTATGTAACTAGGAGCCTTGTCACTTCTTACTCATCCAGAATTTTTTTTCAACTTCAAGGTATTAAGGGGGTACCAATATTTTTGTTACATGGATACGCTCTGTAATGCCTAAGTTGGGGCTTTCAGGGTGTGAGAAGTGTCCCTGGTACTGGAGAGGTGGGTTTTCATCCCTCCTCTCCTCCCCTCTTCCTCTGCTTTGCTTTCCAATGTCCTCTACGTCCCTTGGTGCCCAGGTGCCCATCGATCAGCTCCCAATTATTAGAGTACGCGTGGTGTTTGGTTTCCCATTCCTGAGATACTTCACTTAGGATAATGGCCTCCAGTTCTTGCTGCAAAAGATATTATTTCACCCCTTTTTATGGCTGAGTAGTATTCCCTGGTGTGTGTGTGTGTGGGGGGGACAATGTATCCATTTATGAATTTTTGGGTACTTAGGTTGACTCCACATCTTTGCGACTGAACTGTGCTGTGATAAACATTCACATGCAGGTGCCTTTTTTTTGATAAAACAACTTCACATGACTTCTTTTCCTAGCAGTGGGACTGTTGGATCAATTGGCGTGCTTTTAGTTCCGTGAGGACTCTCCATACTGTTTTCTCTAGAGGTCACACTAATTCGCAGCCTCACCAGCAGTGTAGAAGCATGCCTTTCTCTCTGCATCCACACCAGCATCTATTGGTTTTGATTTCTTAGGAATGGTCATCTGACAGAGGTCAGGCAGCATCTCCTTTTGGTTTCAATTTGCGTTTTCCTGATAATTAGTGAAGTCGAGCACTTCTTTGTACATTTGTAGGTTATTTGTCTTCTTTTGACAATCTTCTGTCCATGTATTTTACCTATTTTTTAATAGTGTTGTTTGGTTTTTTCCTTGCTGATTTGTTCTGAGTGCTTGGTAGAGTCTATCTATCGGCCCTTTCTCAGCTGGGTGGTTGGTATTTCTTCCCTCTCTGAAGCTGGTCTGTTTGCTCTGTTGATTATTTCCTTTGCTGTATAGAAAGTTTTTAGTTTATTTACAGATGTGTTTGTAGGGCAGAGGTGAACAAAATAGATAAAATGTGTAAAATGTAAAATATGTTAAATAAAGGTAAGTGCGAAGGGGAAAAAATAAAGCCAAGAGGAGAGAAATGAAATATTGTCTGGGTACTCAGGAGGTGGGAAGGCGACTTCTGAGAGAAGACGGAGGAAGAAGATTTCCCAAAGGTACAGTCCAAGTGGACAAGGGACAGACACGGTCCAAACCCTGCCTGGGGCAGAAAGTTACAGGAAAGGAGCCGCTTGTCATCAAAGCCTGCAGTGCATAAGGGAAAACGTCAATGCAAAAATGAACCCGTTCAACCTGCTCTTGGAAAAATAAAATGCTTGAGACAGGGGAGGGAAGAGAGAGTAAGCAGGCACCCAGGGAGGGGCAGTGTGCCTTCCCCTAATGCCCACCGCTGCTCCCATTATGGGCTAGACCTGGGGGGTGCCAGTTTTCTCTCTGCAGCACTCTGGGGCTGGCATCCATGGGGCCGGGGCACCCGCAGCATTCGGGGGCTCGCCAGAGCCTGGCCTCCCTGGCCCACAGGCTGTCCACCCCATGTTCCCTGGGAGCCCCAGCCAGGGCCAGCGGGCAGGCAGGCACTCAATCGGTTACTGTCCATGCACTTGAATAGCCTGCTCTCTGCAGGAGCTGCAGGGCCCTCGGACAAGGGTGCCTCAGAGAAGAAGTTGGCCACTAGCCCCACTGGGGCAAACGAACTTGAAGGAGGGGAGTATTCCCAGTAAGGAAAAGAAGCGGCTCAAATGTGAGTTCACAGAGGGAGACTGTTGTGTTTTGGAGAGATCTGAAGCCGGAAAGAGGAATCGCCCAAGAACCTGGGCAGCCCTGCCTCTACCTGCTGCTGTTTTGAAACAACGCGAGCCACTGAGAGGTGTAAGGGCTCCCTGCCACACGCGCTCCCTTGCTGGTCCTCAGGCCTGCCTTTAGCTGATGCTGGGAGGTAAGTGCATGTCCAAAGACGTCCATGGCCCATAGACAGATGACAGGGACTCCACAGGCGCTGGCACTGTCCTAGCTACGGCGAGCACGCCCTTTCCCTCTGCTCATCCCCTTCCTCTCCCTCACCCACTCTTCACTCAACACAGTAACAACTGCCACTTCCCCAGGGGTCCCTTGCTCCCCACAGCCCCCACCCCAGCCTTCAGCGTGAATTCATCTAGTGGGACTCTTTTCTTAGAGCTCACAGCTGCCTAGGCAGTGAGAGTCTTAGAGCCTTGAGGGTGAGGAAAGGGAACTTCCAAGCTGGGGGAACTGAGGGCCCTGGCGGCTGGGCTGGGGAAAGGCTGTGCGAGCTGCCCAAGGCTGGAACAGCAGCAGCATGGGCTCAGGGAGGGGGGGACAGAGCTGACACTCCCCCCCCCCCCACTCAGGGAAGGATGCTAACATGGTCCTTAGAGCTCCTGGAACTCTGTGTTCTGATCTGCAAAGGTGAGTGCCAAGACTGCCTTTCCCAAGGGGCTGCAGCAGGGACATCCAACCTGCAGCCTGCGGGCCACATGCTGATTTTGTGAGGACTTTTGTTGCCTATCTGAGGTGTCAGACAGCACAAAAAGTACACACAGACCTTTTTTGCTCATCAGCTTTCGTTAGTGTTTGTGTATTTAATGTGTGGCCCAAGATAATGCTCCTTCTTCCAACGCACAGTAGAGAAGAAAAACGTTGAACGCCCTGGTGAAGTATGAAACTAGGCCAGAATAATACAGCGTATTTCAGACAAGAATCAAATGAGGTGAATTCTGCTAAGTGCTGCGCAGGGCACCTGCCCCAAAGAGGCCTCCTGGAAGGTCAGGGCAGCACACGGGCAGGGGAAAGTTGTGGGTCCACTGGCGATTCCAGCTCTCAGGGTGTGACAGGAGGCTGCAGGCTTGATGCTGCTGCTGCTGAAATCTGAGAATGCAAAGGCAGGTTGCTGATGGCACCTTCTGGTCACTGCGGTGGGGTCTTCTCCTCCCACCCTCACAGCCACCTGCCTGACTGACCACTGCTTAATCCCAGTTCCTTCCCACCGGGAGCAGAGACATCTCCTGTCTAAAGGGTCACAGCCCCCTTCCGAAACACACAGCGGAAATCCTGAGACATTAACTTTGCATAAATAAATGTGGCATGATTTTTTTCGAAGCTAGAACACATAGCTGTATTTTATGCACGCCATTATTTTATGTTTTCAAAAGAATGAAACTTTGCTGCCAATTAAACTGAGTGATTGGAAGTCATATGCTGAGGTCAGGGCTGTTAAATGCTCAGGCGGGAGGGAGAGACGCTTGTGAGGAGGGAAGGAATCTGCTTGTCATTTTGGCAAGTCAGATGCCACCTTATCTCACATGTGATAGCAGTGGCGGTCATAAAACTTTTGAGAATGTCTGAAGTACTTAAATGATGAAAATTTCTCCTAGTAAATGTTTCTGTGCATTTGAGGGTTTCTGTCTGTATTAGGTTTCGTCAGCAGTGCTAGGGGCTCTGACAGCAGTGTGGGGCTGCAGGACTTACCCTGGAAGCCTGGGCAGCTGTGTCATCCAGCCTTAGCCTATGGTTGTGTGATGGGCTGTGTGACAGGCAGTAACATGGAGTGGAGCCCATGTTGGCCTGTTGCTGCTCCTGGACCTTCAGAGGCAAGCGGGGCTCCTGGCACAGGGGCTCTGCCATGCAGGTGTCACTCAGCACCAGCGTGTCCCCTGGGCAGGGGACCTCATCTCCCGTTACTGGGGATGTGACTGGACCCACATCCACTCCTTCCAACTCCCTCCCCGTCCAGCACTGACCAGCTGCCCAGGAGGATGTGTAACCCAGACACAGAGTCAGCAGCCAGGGGCGAAAGGCCCCAGGGCCTTTTCCACTTTCTGGACCTTATTAATCTCAGATGTTTACAGAACATACACTCACACATACACCAACGTGCTGTGACACACAACTCCCTCACACACACTCAGGCGCCCACTACACAGCCACTGCTACACCCTCAAGTCCTGTTTGAAGAGGAGAGAGGCCTCTCAAACATCTGAAGGTGGGAGAGGACAGCGTGCAATAGGAGAGTCATCCCACACCCCTGCTGTGGTCTGCAACAAAAGAAAGCAAATTTTATCTGTACTGAAGCAAATTCCTTTTTTTTTTTGAAACAGGTTCTCACTCTGTCACCTGGCCTAGAGTGCTGTGGCTTCAGCCTAGTTCAAAGCAACCTCCAACTCCTGCATTCAAGAGATCCTCCTGCCTCAGCATCCTGAGTAGCTAGGACTACAGGTGCCCACTACAACACCCAGCTAATTTTTCTATTTTTAGTAGACATGAGGTCTCCCTCTTGCTAAAGCTAGTCTCAAATTCTTGAGGTCAAACAATCCACCCACCCTGGCCTCCCAGATTGTTGGGATCAAAGGCGTGAGTCATTGCTCATAGCCAGCAAACTCATTTTTTACAACAAAGAAAGAAAACTCTGAGGACAAGCTGAGGATGTTGTTGATGTGTTGTGGGACGTCATAGAGCTGGGATGAACCTCGGAGATCACACATATCCACGTCCCAGCCTCACACGCACGTCCGACCTTACTGCTCACACGCTGCACTGCACACACCATGCGGCTCACTCCCAGGCAGTCTGAGGCTGCCTACAGATTTCTCTCTTGCTAAAGAAACAATAGTTTTGTTCTTCGTTCTGGGTATGCAAACCTAAAAGCGGAGTAGTAGTTACCAAATTATCCAGACGAGTTCAAGATACTTTCCTCCTTAACTCTAATATGAGACGAGCACTAACAGAAATAGAAACCCGAGGAGTGGCCATGTTCGCATGTGTTACTTTAGCAAACAACCGGTGTTTACTTGTTTTCTGCATTTGCACCTGGGAATAAGTGTCTCTCTCAAAGACTAAGCCTGAGACAAGTTGAGCCCTCGGTGCTGTGCTGCTGGAGGGACCCCATCTGTGTGCAGAGAGGCCCACCTGAGACCAGGCTGCAGAGGAAGAGGCCCCCGGAGAGCCAGCCTCGGGGAGAAAGCGAGTCTGCCCTTGGTGTGCCCACACTTAGGGAAGTGCAATCAGGCAGTTTTGCTCCTTCATGGTGAGGCCACTAATTTCTCACACGTGTACACTGTTTATCCACATTGTGGTAAAATCCAGTGCTGGGCCCTCAGAAACCATTGGTATTGGAGCTGATCAGGGGCATGTGGGGAGGCAGGACTAGAGGGGCAGGGGCCTGTATGAGGACAGGGCAGGTTGTCTGGAAACTCACAGCTGCCAGAAGCAGTCCCCAGGTCAGCCCTTGCATCCCCAGATAGGAAGGGCCTGCAGGGGGCAGGGGCAGAAGGTGAGAGGCCTGTGACCACCGGGGTAGAACCTCTCCTCGGGAGGTCTCCTCCCTTCACCCATAGCCTGCAGTTCCTGAACTTTTATGCAGACTAGAAGCATAGTTGATCCCCGGATGCAGAGCTCACAGACGTGGGATATAGAAGCACCTGGGGAGTGATTAGTTAGAAAGTTTTAGACGTTGCCTCCGGAGTTTTTGGATTCGCTAAATCTGACATTGTTAATAAACACCGTATACAACTCTGATATATATTATAGCTAGTCTTATGACCAAATTTGAGACATTTCCTAACCCATAAGGAACTCCCCAAGGAAATGAGATAAGAAACTAGTGAGAATCCCAATCATTCAACTTTTCTCCTTGTTGCAAATCTGAAAAGGCAAGTGGGTGTATTTAGCTCTACACAGGTTTCAATTTCTTATCATTTTGCTCTTCCACTCATCTCTAGCTAACGCATCTGCATTAAATTGATCAATATTTTATATCACTTGTCTATGTTTATGCTGGGCCTCATTCCAGAAAGAATTTAAAAGCTTCTTATAACTTACAGTGTATATAAGGTAAAATAAAATTTACAACAAAAGATTGGGAAAATATGGACTAAAAGGTAAAGCTGAACTTCAAAAAAAAAAAAAATTGTCAATGTACACTAATATTTCATTACTTCATAAAAACGGGGATCGTATGTATTTCTTACAATCGTTTTACAGAATCATCATTATAACCTAAGTGTTCACAGAACTTTTAAGATTCAAAAAACAACTTTTGGTAGAGAATTAACATATTAATGCAAAGATTTTAAAAATAAAGATGAGTAATAAATGATTAAAGACAATCAACTTTAATATTTAGGTCTGATTTCATATATATACACACAGATATACATATATATACACATGTATATATATATATATATATATATACATGTATATACATATATATGATGTATATCCCCCGGTATCCATGGAGGATTGGTTCTAGGAACCCTCTCAGATACCAAAATCCACGGATACTCAAGCTCTTCATGTAAACGGTGTGGTACTTGCATATAACCCACACATACCCTCCAACCACTTTAAATCATCTCTAGATTACTTACAATTCCTGATACAATACCTACACATCATGATGGCTGAATGTGGCACTCAGCATGAAACAAATTCGAGTTTTGCTTTTTTGGAAACTTGTAGAATTTTTTTTTTTTTTTTTTTCAAAAAATGTTTGCTCTGTGTTTAGTTAATCCCTGGACGCAGAGCTCACAGACGTGGGGTATACACATGTACCCGTAAAGATAGACAGGATTAATCATAATTGGAATTATGTTACAGTGAGTTTTTTTCAGCTCTACTTAATACTCAATGTCCAGAATAGGCACATTTTCAGGGAAAGAAAGAGATTAGGGTGGCCTGGAGCTGAGGGTGGGGAGGCGAGGGGGTGTAAGGAATGATAGCTGCGGGGCAAGAAGTTTCCTTTTAGTGTGATAAAATACTCTAAAACTACATTATTGTGATGATTGAGTAGCATAGTCACTAAAAACCATAAAATTGTACACCTGAAGTAGGTGAACTCTATGCTATGTGAATTACACACCAATAAGTCTGTTAAAAGTGTTTCAGCCAGCTGCATACCAAAATATAAAGTAAGTTCCACATATTCTTAGCAATTTTCCTTTATGTTAAAATGAATATCAATTTATGTTGATTTATTATATAAACTGTGAATGTGGAAGGGTGATCATTTTGACCCAGCCTGGAAACTTTACAAAACATTGTGGTGCAATGATATATGTCCTTCAGGGGAGAAAAATAAGCTATTTCCTAGATTTTAATGTGCATTGTAACAACAGATATAGGCACAGACACCCACCCATTCATTCATTAATCACAGCTTGGGTGCCTTTGATTTGCAAATGCTGTCTAGCTGCTGAGGGTCCAACAGTGAGCAGAAAACTGAGCCTCTACTTTATGGAGATCACTCACGGCCACAGTAGTGGCCTTTCTTTGTCCAGCAACCGATACAACAATTTGTAAATAAAATATGAAAGGCATGTTTTAAAGGAGATGACTTAGGCAGCCATAGACTTGTAGCAATTTTTTATAATTCTACCACTTTACAGACAAAGGAACTGACCCATAGGAGTTCAGTGATTTGACCAGAGGAGTATGTAGCAAAATTAAAACTTCCAAAATGCACAAGCTTAAGTATCATTTTTCTCCCTTGAGGCGTATTTATAAAGCAGATTTTCTGGGAGAGTCTTAATTATAGGCACTTTCATTCTTTTCCAAAAGGCCATTTAAAATATATAAGTATATATATATATAACCTATTTTTATTCCTTTGTTCAGTTTTATAAAAAATAAATTCCTAAGGCAAAAGTGATGGATTTGTTTGTGTGTGTGTGTGTGTGTTTTTGTTTTTTTTTTTTTTAAAGAATCCTTCTGATTCCTGTGTCAGGCCATATTTTGGGTTTATAAGATACTATCACCATAACCACATTCTTCCCCCAAAAAGTAGGTGGTGGTGGCTTTGGAGCCCCCTCCCTTACCCCTGCCAATGTTGCTAACTTACCAAACCTGAACTTCTGCTTTATTCAAAATCTTTAATTACTCTCTGCTTTAATCCACCCCTTCATAATTACAAGCAATTAAATGGCAGATGTGATATCATCTTTTTGACATCTGGAAGATATTACCACAAGTCTCTTTTCCCTCCCACCAAACCCCCCACTGAGAGCCTGGGCAAAGACCCCCATAGGTGGGGTCTTCAAGGGGAGGAGTGGCTGGGGCAAGGGGATCCCTGGGGGTCAGCACAGGCAGCTGCCCCAGCTGAGTCCCAGGATGCTCCATGAGTCTGGACACATCACCCAGCCTCTGGGACCTCAGTGTTCCTGGAAAGTGAGGGATTCTTCTGTGTTTCTCAGTCTGAGATGTTGAAACTCAGGGTGCATGAAGACACAAGGAATATATCAAATATTCTTCCTGCAAGGTCAGTATTTGCTAGAAATTTAGAGCACGATCTTATTAAAGCAATCAGATTGATAGGAGAGTGGCTTACCAAATTTATAAAAGTATTGCACTAATGTACACAGCTATGATTTAACAATAAAAATAAATAAATAAAAAAGTACTATAGCTAAAACACGAGTTTTCAAAATATTTCCTACATTCAGTGGAAGCTTCTGGTTATGGCTGGAGCCTCCTGGGGCACACCACCTGCTGGCCACACAGGGCACCCTGTGGAATGCTTTGGGAAAACCATGGTAGCCGAAGGTCCTCTCAGGTTGAAAGTCCAAAGACTATGAAGAAAGGATAACAGTTGTACCGAAGCCCCCAGAAACGTTTTCATGTCACTAAAGAACAGCTGTCCCAGACAGTCTCACTGGTAAAAGTAGCCTTTTTATTTAAACTGAGATCTGGATTTCGATCCAACTGAGAAGTACCCCCACCTGAGTGTGAGGAACACCACCCTACCCCAGCCTCACTCCTCTGTGACCCAAGGAGCCTCCTCAGCAGTCTGTGGGCACGTCCTCTGCAGTCTCCCTGAACAGACACCCCAGGAGCTCGCAGCACTGCGGAGAGGCTGGGGAGCCTCCGCGGGCGTTCTGGGCCCAGATTGCTCCAGTGCCCATGGTGTCGCCTCCCATTCCTGTGACCCTTGGCTTCTCAGCTCAGGCTGCAGTGTGGACAGTAGCCCAGGGTTGCTGAAGTGTAGACTTGGGTGCTTTTATCAGAAAGGAGAGCAAACTGCATAGCAGCTGTGACCGTCCTGTCCTTACAGCTGACCACTGTCTCAGGGAAGATGATGGAGAGTGCTGGTGATGATGGCAGGTCCTGCCTAGGAGGAAGACAAAGGTGCCTCCACATCCATACATGGTCAGGGTACCATCCCACAGGGCATCCTCCAGGAGCAGGTGTCAAAGTGGACCCCATATCTGCAGCTGCCTGGTGATGTAAATCCTGGGAACACTTTGAAGGTTGAATTCCAGTCTCTTCTTTTTCCATTTGTTTGTTGTTAGTCTTTTATTTTCCACTTCCACTCTGGTTTATTTGATTCTAAACTTTTCTATGATAATAATACATACCATTGTTCCTACATTTTTCCTACATTGATGGCAATCGCTTTGTGAATATTTATTTTTAGTGACCACATCATATTTCATCACATGCTATGATCTATTATTTTCAAAGATGTTCAAAACAAGGCCTCCCATGAACTTTGGCACTCCCCCCTTCAACAGGGGGTGCGTATGCCCTCACACCTTGAATCTGAGCTGCCTTATATCTGGCCCTAATGACAAAATGTGGTGGGTGTGGTGCTATAAGGACTCCAGGTCTCAGGCTCCAAAAACTCTTTGCACTGAATGGGCCATGTGAGGAAGTTGGCCTAGCCTCTGAAGATGAGAGACCTTGTGGAGGGGAGGGAGGGCCTCTGCCTACAGCCACACAGCTCCCAGGCAGACTGAGGCCTTCAGGGACCTTCCAGACCATCTCACCCCACAGCTGGGTAGAGCTGAGTGAGTGAACATGGGTGACACGAAGCTTAGATGTCACCCAGCTCAGCCACAGAATTGTGGGAAATAGTAAATCGCTGTTGTCTGAAACCACCATGAGCTGGGGTGGCCTATTGTGCAGCAAAAGGCTAACTGAAATGAATGAAAAGACTGTTCATTCAAAACAAATGTCAAGTTCCACCATACCGAGTCTTTGGATACATTTGTCCTAGCAGTCGGAAGAAACTTACTAAGAAGAGAAGACTCTGAGACACGAGCTCTCACATAGAATCATGGAAGTCTTGAAAACAGAGGCTCACAGATGTTAACAATCTAAATAGTGCTCAAGGGCACAGGTGTTGGCCCCAGACAGATGTGAGTTTGACTCCCTCTCTGACACTTATTTAGTTAGCTGTGTGACCCCAAACCTCTTGCTTTGTTCATCTGTAAAATAGAAATAATATCAGGCTAGAGCAGTGATTTTCACCCATGTGCCTTGGCACCCTAGTGTGCGGTGAGAGGATGTTAGGTGCCCATGACACATTTTAAAGATCATAAATTAAATTATTTTCAAAACAAGTTCAAAGCACAGTAAGTATATTTTTTTCTTCACTCCTTTTTTTTTTTTTTTTTATCAACATAATTTAAGTGTGCTGCAGCAATTTAACCCTATAGGTTCAAGTGTGCTATGTGATTTAAAAAAAAAAAATTGGCAAAACACTGGACGAGAGTGTTGTCATGATGATTAAATGAGGCTGTGTATAAAGGGCCCAGCCCGATAACTGGCACCTCTCAGGGGCCTAGGGGTGTAGGGCTGGGCTTTCCCTTTCCCTTTTTCCTGAATCCAACGCACGAGCTCTTCACACTGCTTTTCACTGTAAGTTCCTAGTGCTCACCTAGAAAACAGAGAAACATACTTTATTTCATGTGTGCTCAGACTCATTTATTCACTGTATTTTCATGGCATACTTGCTGAGCACCAGGAGTCAAGCTCCACTCCAGGAGGATGTAGGAGCATGTGGGGAGGCAAGAAGATACTAAGGTGGTTCGGTCTGGGGAGAGACACTGAGAGCACAAAGTGTCATCATGAAACGTGGTCAGGCTGGGAGCAAAACGCTGCTGTCAGGAGGTGTGGAGGCGGTGGCCTGACCCTCACCAGGTATAGAAAGTGACACTGGAACTTAGATCGCCAGGGTGAACAGGAGGTGTGGAGGTGGACAAGAGATGATTACTCTAAGCAGAGGGACAGGTGGGAACTCCTAAGGCCAGAAGGAGCAGGGCCCTCTGGAGGCCCAGGAAACTGTGCAGGAGTCAGAGCCTGGGGGGGCTGGTCAGGACAGGACAGGGGCACAGGCAGATTGCACAGGCACTGGCAGAAAGAGGGCAGCCAGAGATCAGAGTAAGGAAGGGCCGTAAACAACAGAGGGGATCTTGGGGTGGCTGTCTGCACGACAGTTCTTCAAAAACAGCAGAATGGTCTCTTAGTAATGTTGGCCGTGACCTTGGGAGGAGGAAGCACCACCCACATGGAGGGTGTGGGTCTACTTTTGCACGCAACTGGCAAAAAGTAAGTTGGCCGAACAAAAGAATGGTTAACCGAATGACTCTTTAGTGGTAAGCTCTCAAGCACCTCGATGGAATAGCAAGGAAGGGAGTTAGAGGAACTCTAAGTCTGACTTCTCAAATTATAAGGGGTGGTTTATGCAGCCTTTGGCTAGCCTCTGGAGTGTCAGAGGCAGGAAGAAAAGGGGACCGTATTATGGTCAGAGTCTTCCCCCAAAGCACGTGGACTTTGCTTTTCATTAATTTCTGCTTTCCTCTAGTTTCTCTGTTTTGTAATTTAAGTCTCCTTTGAATATCTGCTCATCAGGTATTGAAAGATTCCTAAATGAAGGTCATGGTGAGACTGCTGGAGGCTGCTGTGCTTCAAGTCCTGTTTGCTTAAAGTCCTTCTCTGACTCTCTTCCCACGCCTGACCCAGCCCTCTCTGTGAGGACCGCTATCCCTTGAAAGAACCATTTACTACTTAAAAAATAGAAGGAGCTGAGCTCTGCTGTTTGGTGCCAATTCTTTTAAGCACAGGTCCTTGCTGGATGATAAAGGCAGGAGCTTTTGCAGGCACTCTGGCCACCCTCCTTGGGGAGCCCCACTTCCCTGGCTTCCTTGTGTGACCAGATGTACCAACAGAGAGACATGCAGATAGACATTGTGGGGAGAAAATTCAGGAGAAAAACCCACTAAAAATAAACATAGCTTTTTCTACTATAATTTTAAAAGATGCCTCCATGTAATTCAAGCTCAGTCATTTAGAAACAGTCTTGCTTGTTACCACATGGCATTAAAATGCAGCCGCTATGAAATGAGTCCTCCTGTAAGAGCAGGTTGGCCTGAAGGCTATGTCGGAAGACACTCACATTCCTCTCTGAAATCTATTCTTTGATAATGAAAGGGGTGAAGAGTTTAACGTCACCACTTATGATGCCCTGGAATCTTTTCTTTAAAGACGAGAAAAGACCCTGGAAAAATGTACCCAGGGGTTCAAAGACATTGATGTAGGAACAGGAGGGCTATGAAATTGCCTCTTCTGGGATACTTCTGAGTACTCTTCTCCTTTACTTAACATTACAAAGAAAAAGAAAAAGGAAGCTTTATTTCAGCATTAGGCATATGGCTGGCATTTACCAAGTGTTTATTAATAATAATGACTTATCTATGCCAAACTCCCTTTAGAGCAAATTGTCTCAGATCCAAATCCCACAGTGAGCCAAAGGATTTCAATGCCCCGGCAGGAAGCTGGAAGGAGCTGGAACAATTCACACATAGCAAGGCTCCTGCTCACACCACAACTAATTTTCCCCCAGACGCTCAGCCCTACCCCCACCCACATCCCACATCAAGCGGGGTTACCCACTGGAGGTGCCCCCCTGCATTCTTTAGTTAATGAAGGGGCATTGCTTTTTCTCCCTTATACCAGGCTTTTCCTCTCAATGTAAACAAGCTTCTGACTTTGTTCTTCCTCCTAACAGCATGGACAAAGACAGCCTTCATAAAAGAGAAGAATGGCACAGTGGCCTCTGTGACTCAGTGGTGGTGAGAATGCTGGGTGACTTCTTTGAGTCCCTCCTCGTTCTGTAAGGTGCTCAGGACCCTCGCCGTAGGCCATTTCCCATCCCCCTTCCCTGGAGGAAATAGGATATTCACTTGCTTCTAGCCCTGATTTTCTCAGTGAACACCTAGCACTTTGGGATAGTATGAACACCCAATGCTCTTTTCTAAGTTTGCAGGTGAGCAAATCGAGGCCACAGTTTAGTTTCTCCACATTTATATTTGTCAAAGACAAGTGCGAGACAATGGGCACTTGTTGAGGCCGAGCAATACTCATCTAGGTTAAAATCTGGACTCAACCTTTGCTACCCTGGGCTCACACTGCCCCACACTCCTTCCTTGAATAATGGCTCCCACCTTCTTCTCCAATGGAGCAGAATGAGGTCTGGACTGTCACTTGGATTGCCAGGCCAGAAAGGATTTTGCCAACCTCATTGCATTTTCTGTACAACACATGTTTGTCCTTACAAACGCACACAGCTATTCACACCACCCTGGTTATAAGCTGTTTCAGTTGTCAATATCTCCTAGAGGGTGGGAGTGGGGACCGGGCATGACTGCTTTGTTCTTAGGTACAATAGAAAAAATCAGTTTGTTTTGTTTCCATAATTCTTATTTGAATATACTTTCAAAAATGGCATTTGTACTGAGCTCTGTTGTACGTTAACAGACACGGGAGAAATGTGTTAGTAGCAGCCAAGGAGAAAGGAATTTCATTTCTTACAGATGGGGTTTAATTTATTTCCCATAAGTGCATGGCTCTATATCCCTAATATCACAAATAAATTCATGCAATAAAGTAGGCACCTAACGTAAATCAGGCACTCTGCTGAAACCCTAGAGTCACAACCATGAGCCGCCAAGATGCAGTCCCTGTTCTCAAGAAGCTTACGGTCAGCTTAAGAGCAGAGATAGCCAGGGAAAATAGAAATAAAATGCAATTTCAGTATTCTGGTTCTTGACCTGGATGTTGGTTTTGAAAAGTTAAGAATTGTACACTTAGGTACCCCTCTCTCTCTGTTAATGTTATATGTAATCTTCATTTAAAAGCTAAAGGCACTTTTAAAATCTAAAATTATATCAATAATATCCGTGAATGAGGAAAAGTGTGAATGTTGGAATTTCCTAGATAATGTTAGGGAGTGTTTCAAAGATTTTAGTCCATTAAACAATTTCAAAAGGACTCTGAAAGGATGTGTTCTGGGACTGCAGGAATGCAGAATGGCGAGGGGTGCTGGGCCCTGGGCAGGCTGCTCACCTGGGAGAGGGTGACTCATCTGTCCTGAAGAAGCCTGGCCAACATGGCCAGGTGAGTCGAACAAAGCATCTGCAATCCTGCATGGTTCGGGGAAGTAGCGGAGCCTCAAGATCCAGGCCAACGGCCAGAACAGAGCTGTGAGGAGCTCTGGGTGAGGTTGCCATGCTGTGTGCAAGAGCTGTTTGTATTTCTGACAGAGGCCCAGCCAGCAAGTGCACGGGAAGGAGTATTTGGCAGCCCAGGATTGGTGACAATGAAGAGTGAAGGGATGTGACAGCCCAAATAAAGATGAGGCTCCTGATCCCAGTGGCAGAGGAAGGCAGAGGCAAGCACAGGCAGATTATAAAGTGAGGATTAACCCAGAAACTCACTGCAGCGGAGGTAGAGTGGCAGGGTGCGGATGTGTGCTCCAACCTAAAGCAAATAAAACACTGAGCAAAACATCTGAAACAAAGGTTTTTAGATATTGTGCAAGAAGCATCCAGGGGTGATCCCTGAGAGGTGAGTGACTAAATATACAAGTGGGCCGGGGCCAGACAGCATATAAAAATAAAGTTCTGACCCACAAATGGCAGCAGCAATAACCAGCCCAGGAAGGCAACCCACTATTGGTAACCAGCCCCGCAGGACAACCTACTATCAATAACCAGCCCAGGAGGGCAACCCACCACAGGTAGCCAGCCCAGGAAACTAACCTAACATCTACATCACTCACTCAGAAAATCAACCAGCTCTACAGGAACCAGCTTGAAAATCAGTCTGCCATCTACAGAAAGCAGCCTAGTAATGGGATTGCAGGATCAAATGGGAGGTCTAGTTTGAGTTCTTTGAGGTTTCTCCATACTTCTTTCCAAAAGGGTTATATTAGTTTGCAGTCCCACCAGCAGTGTAAAAGTGTTCCCTTCTCTCCACATCCATGCCAGCATCTGCAGTTTTGTAATTTTGTGATGTGGGCCATTCTTGCTGGGGTTAGATGATATCTCAAGGTGGTTTCGTTTTGCATTTCTCTGATAATTAGGGACAATGAGCATATTTTCATATGTTTGTTAGCCATTCGTCTGTCTTCTTTAGAGAGGGTTCTATTCATGTCTCTTGCCCATTGATATATGGGATTGTTGGCTTTTTTCATGTGGATTAATTTGAGTTCTCCATAGATCCTAGTTATTAAGCTTTTGTCTGATTCAAAATATGCAAATACCCTTTCCCATTGTGTAGGTTGTCTATTTGCTTTGGTGGTTGTCTCCTTAGCTGTACAGAAGCTTTTCAGTTTAATGAAGTCCCATTTGTTTATTTTTGTTGTTGCAATTGCCACAGAAGTCTTCTTCATAAAGTCTTTCCCTAGGCTTGTATCTTCAAGTGTTTTTCTCATGCTTTCTTTGAGGATTTTTATCATTTCATGCCTGAAATTTAGGTCTTTTATCCATCTTGGATCAATTTTTTGTAAGTGGAGAAAAGCATGGGTCCAGTTTCTGTCTTTTACAAGTAGATATCCAGTTCTCCCAGCACCATTTATTGAATAGGGAGTCTTTCCTCCAATGCGTGTTCTTGTTTGGTATATCAAAGATTAGGTGGCTGTAAGATGTTAGTTTTATCTCCTGATTTTCCATTCAGTTCCAGATGTCTATGTCTCTATTTTTGTCCCCATACCATGCTGTTTGGATCAGTGTGGTCTTATAGTACAGCCTGAAGTCTGGTAGGCTGATGTCCCCGGCTTCATTTTTTATTACTAAGAATTGCCTTAGCTATACAGGTTTTTTTCTGGTTCCATACAAAACAAAGAATTATTTTCTCCAAGTCTTGAAAGTATAATGTTAGTATTTTAATAGGGATGGCATTGAATCTGTAGATTGCTTTGGGAAGTATAGACATTTCAGCAATGTTGATTCTTCCCAGCCACAAGCATGGTATGTTCTTCCACTTATTCATATTTTCTGCTATTTCTTTTCTAAGGGTTTCATAATTTTCTTTATTAGAGGTCCTTCACCTCTTTTGTGAGGTATATTCCTAGACATTTAATTTTCTTTGAAGCTACCGCAGAGGGAATTGTGTCCTTAATTAGCTTCTAATCTTGACTGTTTTGGGCATATACAAAGGCTACAGATTTGTGGACATTGATTTTATATCCTGAGACATTACTATATTTTTTGATGACTTCTAGGAGTCTTGTGGTTGAGTCTTTGGGGTTCTCTAAGTATAAGATCATGTCATCAGCAAAGAGGGACAGTTTGACCTCCTCTGCTCCCATTTGGATGCCCTTTATTTCCTTGTCTTGCCTAATTGTATTGGCTAGAACTTCCAGCACTATGTTGAATAGTAGTGGTGATAGAGGACAGTGTTGTCTGGTTCCAGTTCTAAGTGGAAAAGCTTTAGGTTTTACTCCATTCAGTAAAATATCAGCTGTGGATCCCATTACCACATAAGAAAAAAAATCCTTTTACCATAACGATACTTGCACTAGACTGTTTATTACAGCTCAATTTACAATCTCCAAAGTATGGAAACAGACTAAATGCCCACCAATCCAGGAATGGATTAACAAGCTGTGGTATATGTGAACCATGGAATACTACTCAGCCATTAAAAAAGATGGAGACCTTACATCTTTTGTATTAATCTGGATGGAATTGGAACACATTATTCTTAGTAAAGTATCACAAGAATGGAGAAGCAAGAATCCTATGTACTCAATTCTGATATGAGGACAATTAATGACCTAGTACATGGTGGCAGGTAGGGGAAGGGGAGAGCAGAGAGAGGGAAGGGGGGAGGAGGGTGGTGGGTCACAATGTGTGACACATCTTTTGGTTCCAGGACACAATTACAAGAGGGACTTTACCTAACAAATGCAATCAGTGTAACCTGGTTCTTTATATCCTCAATGAATACCCAACAATAAAAAAAAAGAGAAGGGGAGGGGAGGGGAGGAGAGGAGAGGAGAGGAGAGGAGAGGAGAGGAGAGGAGAGGAGGAGAGCCCACAATCTACCAGCTTCTGCGACTAGTCAGAAGTTTAGTATTATTTAGTACTATTTAGTAACCAAGCTCAGGAAG